>JAJLVP010000312.1:0-49246 GCA_030570435.1 Pichia ethanolica | reverse complement strand
AGGATGATACTGATGATGCTGGACAGACAAAGCTTGGGACAATCGCGTTGGAGATCACAATAACAGTGGTGGTACTCAAGTCCGAGTATGTAGCTGATGATGCAGTGTTGATAAATGTACCTGTGACCCCGGAGGCAGTTCCTGTGAGCATACATGATGTGGTTGTCAACACTGTGAAAGTAGCCCCGACAGCAACATTAGTGGTTCCTGTGATGCACACCGCATCTTGGGTGGAGCCTGAGCAGCCAGTAACAAACGTAGTGACAGTAGTTGGAGATGGAGATGGAGATGGAGATGAAGATGGAGATGAAGATGAAGAAGATAGTGCTGATGAAGAGGATGGTGTTGAGGATGGTGAAGATGTTAATACTGCTGACGAAGATAACGTTGACAAAGAAGATCGTACTAGTGAAGGTGCTGAGGATGGTGATGATGAAGAAGATGAATCTGTTGTTTTTACAACAGTGTCAGTCAAAGGGCAGTATGTTGTAATGACCATAGTAGTTCCATCTTTCACGGTTGTTTCAGTAGTTTGATATGATTGTATTTCTACGGTTTGAATTTCCATTGTGGTGTAAGTAGTTATAGTTTCAACAACTCCATTGACTGTGGTGGTAATTATTTGTTTAACTTCAGGAAAACTTGTAGTTTCACAATCACCATATTGACAGATTGTTGTTGGAACCCAACTATAATAGCTTGATGACGATGGAGATAAATTGTAAATTGTAGTTGATAATTCATAAGTAACAAAGTTTCCATCATCATCAATGATAATTATATCAAAACCAACATTAAATGCACCATATTCGGGATAGGAAATAGTGGGAGAGACGAATCTTGCAAAACTTCCTGAATCTGGATTAGTATTTAAAACATTATAGACTTGAAAAACAGTGTCATTGCTGTCATCGACATCCGAGGAGTCAAACTCAGTACAGTCTGATTGTGAATCTGATGTACATTGATAAAATGTACTTCCAGAGTCATCCCATACATAAGTTGATCTAACTTGATTTTGCAAAATACTGATAGAACTCCAATCTTCAAAAGATGTTGGAAAATCAATCACTACTTGACCTGATGAATTAACCGTAATTTTAATGTCAGTGGGACCCACTGCTAATGCAATAGTACTTAATAAAATTGCTTGTAGTAATTGAATGAATAACATTTTCAATTAGAATAATTTATATTAATTTAGTATGCTGAACGTATTATTTAATATTCTAATTTTTTAATCTTTTAATTATTTAATTGAACGGAAAAAATCAGAATTAAAATAAATAATTTTTTCAAATTCAATATCATATACATTTATCATAGCTTACATGTTTGATAAAATGATGAAGAAAATGTTAAGCTTTTATATATCTTTACCATTTTGTTTTAGATTGGGATATTATAAAAAAATATTTCTAATTTGATTAGAGCCGGTTGTTTCGTTATGAGACATATTATAGTAGTTTCGGAATTTAAACAATAAAATTCATTAAATTTGTGTTGCTAATTATTCAAAAATATGAAACTTAAAGTAATACTAAGATGAAATATTACCATATCGGTAAGGCAAAGGAAATTATTCCACACAACATTACTAAATTATGTCTCTAAGTCGTTATTATTGTCTTCTTTTTCCCTCTTTTTTGCAATATTTGAATATGAAATAACTTTTCGTATTTTTGTCAATGATTCTAACCTCTCCAATGCTATCCTAAAGCGGAAATATTTTATGCGCGAAAACATGTTCTTGTTTCTATTTTGTTTGCTTTCTTAGTTGTCTACATATTAGGAAATCATGGAAAAGTGGGTGGTAAGTGGTAAAGCCAATTGAAAATGTTATCTAATTATTAATAATCAAATTTATAGTAATGTTATTTTTCGTTTGTGAATCACTTGATTATCAATGTATTTAGGAAAGAAAAAAAAAAGAAACTTTTTATTTTAGTTAATTTTCCCGTATATCAAAGATTTTCTAAATCGTATATTGTTTTGTTTTATAGAGAATGATAATTGTATAATCTGAAACATTGTGAAACAACAAGAAAAAATTATTATTTTCCTACTAGTTAATTATGAACTTTTTTTTTCTTTTTATTAATAAATTTGTTTTAAAAAATACATAAATGTAGTATATAAATATATATTTGATATGATTAATAATATAATAAAAGTTAAGTATGAAGTTTAAATGTGTTAAAAAGTACGAATATATTGGATATAAATAAATATATGTATATAAGTGTTCATTTGCATATTTATAACCAAGATATTACTGATTAATAAAAAGAATGTAAAAATGCAATATTTATAATGTAAATTAGTAAGTTTGAAGTTCTTTGTTGGTCATTTCTAATCTAATCCAATTACTTAAACAATTTTGATCATAAACATCTTCAGGAGCAAAATATCCAGAGTCTTCTGGTGCACTACATTGATCTGAGTTTGGTATATTTTTATAAGGTGAATGATGATAACCTATATCTCTAAACCAATGAATTTTGGATCTATCTTCAAATAAACCTAAACCAACTGAATGAACAGGTGCATCACCCCATCTTTCATAGTAAAAACCACCAGCTTCATCAAGTGCATCCATCCATTTTGAATAAGCTTCACCTCTATAAAAATCCATATCACCAATTTCGAAATTAGACCAAAAATGACAAGTTGAATAACCACCTGTAATTCTATTATAATCTGGATGTTGAACATTTTCAGTTAACCATCTAAAAGCACCATTTGGATTAACATATTGAGGATTTTTTTCAAGGAAATCTAAAGTAACTGGCCATAATGTTTCAACTGTAAGTGGATTATCATATAAAGAAATTGTAAAACCATAAGTTTTATTATTATCTTCCATAAATTTGAATAAATCATAATCAACATTACAATAATAATCAGTTGCAGGTTCAAATCTCCAGTAATATCTAAATTGTTTTAATCTTTCCATTCTATAAAAATAACCAGAATTAAATCTACACATATTATGATAAGATACTTTATCAATATATTGAACACCTTGTTCTTTTAATTTATTAATTTTTTCAGATTCAATATTTGGATCAATATTTGAAGGTTTATTCCACATATCAGGTGGTATAACTTCAAAATAACAATCACTAACAGTATGTCTTTTAATTGTTTGTTTAAATTCTTCAGTAAAAGGTTCATCATTAATAAAAGTATATGGATAATGAAATTTTTGATTCCAATTTAATTCTAATTGTCTTAAAGTATGAATAATATCTTCTAATTCTTGATTTCTAACTAATGTTAGTAAAGTTGCATTTGCTCTTTGATATTCATCTTTACCTAAAACTACTCTGGTACCATCACTATTAATATAATCATTATAAGTTAATTTTGAAAATTTAGGTTCTGTAATTCTCTTTGAATAAACTTCTTTAAAGAAATCCATATTTTCTTCAACAATATTATCTTCAATATTTTTAAGTAATTTTTGATCAAAAGTTAATGCATTTTTAACTTGATCCCATGACATACCATTAGGATATTCACTAATTTTAGAGTTTGATTCAGATATTAATTTTTCATTATATTGTATACCATAACTATCTGTATTACCAAATAAATCATTTGCATCAAATGATGTTGTAATAGTAGAATTTGAAACTGCAATAAAATATATGATTGCAATGATAGGGACAGATATCAAAAGCCACCTGACTGACCTCCTTGATACGAAAACCATTATGTTAAATTTCTGTTTTACTGAAGAGGAGTGATATTTAAATAACTAGAAAAAGAAAATAGTTAAAGATAAATCACAAAGGAAAAGAAAATGATAAAACAATATCTTTGTTTATATATTTACATTTATTCGAATATATTTATTTTCACGGACCTTACTTAGCGTTAGGATAATTCGTGAAGGTCTGTTTTAATGCCCTATTTTTTCATATTTTGTATTTTCACATATTTCGTTGTTGTTTTCGTTTACGTTCCTGTTTTCTGACGCGCGTTTCTTTTCTGTTCTTTTTATTTCGCATTTTCTTTTTTCACTCGCACATCTTTACACCGGTGAGGCTCATGATCTCTTCTTATAATTAATTTCTATTAATTAAAATTATAAATACGATATGGGATTAATGAGGCTCAGGATGGCAAATTACAATCCATATATTTATAAACTAGGTTTACAATTTTTAAACCTATTTTGATAAGCAAACAACCAATAAATTGCATTATGTTTAAACTTTCCACAACTTTACATGGACATGATGATGATGTCAAAGCATTGACTTCAATTAATGATGATTTAATTGTTTCCGGTTCAAGAGATTCAACTGTTAGACTTTGGAATAGAATTGACAATTCAAAAGATTTTGGTAGTTCAATAATTAATTTTAAATCGACAAAATTTATCAATGCATTATCAATTTACAATTATAATGGAGAAGTTTTAATTGTAAGCTCAGGTAATGATAATATGATTAATTTAACATCACCAGCTTCAATTTTTACAGGTAATGATAATAATAATTCAGATGAAGAATATTGTTTAGTTGGTCATACTGCTAATGTTTGTACATTAGATACATTTGAAGATTTAATAATAAGTGGATCTTGGGATTCAACTGCCAAAGTTTGGAATAAAAATGGTGAAATTTTATATAATTTAACAGGTCATGAAAATTCAGTTTGGAGTGTTAAATTTATTAATAAGAATGAATTTCTAACTTGTGGTGCAGATAGAACTATTAGAAAATGGATTGGTAATAAACAAATAAAATGTTTTATTGCTCATGATGATGTTGTACGTGATTTATTATTATTACCAAATGGTGATTTTGCTTCATGTTCCAATGATTCAACAATTAAAATCTGGGATGGTAAAACATTTGAAAATAAAGCAACTTTATTAGGTCATCAAAGTTTTATTTATAAATTAAATTTATTATCAAATGGTGATATTGTAAGTTGTGGTGAAGATCGTTCAATTAGAATTTGGAGAAATAATGAATGTATTCAAGTTATAACTTTACCTTGTATATCTGTTTGGGATATTTTAGTTTTGAAAAATGATGATATAGTCACTGCATCTTCAGATTCAAAAATTCGTATTTTTACAAAAGATAATATAAGATTTGCAAAAGAAAATCAATTATTAGCATTTAAAAAGGAACTTGAAGATTCATCAGTTAGTGAATCTTCATTAAATAATATTAATAAACAATCGATTCCAGGTATTGAAGCATTAAACTCGAATGAACCTAAAATTGAAGGTGAAACAAAATTAATCAAATCAAGTAAAAATACCGTTGATTTATATCAATGGTCTAATAATGAATGGAATAAAATTGGTCAAATGGTAGAGGGTTCATCATCTAATCAAAAACAATTTTATAATGGTAGTTATTATGATTATGTTTTCAATATTGATATAGAAGATGGTAAACCTCCATTAAAATTACCTGTTAATATCTCAGATAATCCTTATGATATTGCAGAAACATTTTTGGCAAATTATAATTTACCACATTCTTATTTACAACAAATTGTGGATTTTATAATGCAAAATGCTCAAGGTATTTCATTAGATAATACAAAATCTCGTAAAGTTTCAGGTATATTACCACAAACTAATTATTTAACATTTGAAAAAATTGATCAATCAAAAATTTTAAGTGCATTTAAAAAGTTAAATTCTAAGCAACCAATTGATAAACAAATAGATGTTAATTTTGAAACATTATTAAATTGTGAAGATTATAATGGAATCCATAATATCGCATTAAAAATTATTGAAATTTGGGATGGTGATTCTAAATTATTGGGATTTGATATATTAAGAGCCATAATCTCATTAATAAGGCCATCAGAAGAATTATTCCCTATTATTAGAACGGGTTTGGAATCTGAAGGTTTAACACCAAAAATACAAATGATGACGATTAGAATTTTAATCAATACATTTAAAGCCAAAGGATGGGGTGAACAAATGATGTTAGATGATGATATTTTGAGTATTATATTTACAGACTATTTATATGAAAATATTTCGAAGGATGAAAAATTTTTCCCAATAACTGTATCAACGTTAATTTTAAATTATTCAGTATTGGCTAATAAATTCCAACTTATTAAATTTCAAGCTAAATTATTATCAATTATTGATAGATTAATTAAGATACCGAATATTCTAAAAGATGAAGAATCTGCTTATAGGTTATTAGTTGCTATTGGAACTTTAAATTATTTAAAAACTATTCCTAATAAACTTGAGTATGTTTCATTCTTCCAAAATTTTAAGGAAGCAAGATTTGAAACAATCAAGAAAGAAATAACTACAGAGTAAAAAAAAAGGATTTGAAAAAAAAAAAAATTATTAATCTTGTATTAGCTGTATTCTTTCTTTTTTTGTTTCAATAATTTCTAAAATAAAACTTTTGTAATAATAATTTCCTCTATATAAAAAAATTACTAAATTAAACATAAAATATAAAAATTAAAATTAATTAATAATTTTCTTTTCCTTGAATTGAGTTACGACATGTTTGTAAACATCATCGACTGGTTCATTACAGTTAACTTTAACAACTTTTTGTTGATCATCGAAATATTCAACTACAGGTAAACTTGTTTGAATAAAAGTTGTAAATCTCTTTTTAATACTTTCTAAATTATCATCTGCTCTACCGGAAGTTTTACCTCTATTTAATAATCTTTTTAACATAACTTCTTCAGGACATTCAAAATAAAGTACTAATTTACCTTCAGAAACGATTTTTTCAAAACTTAAAGCTTGATCCATTTTTCTTGGGAATCCATCAACTAAGAAATTTCTACTACCATTTTCATAATTTTCAACAATTGCATTTTTTAATAAATTAATTGTAATTTCTTGTGGTACGATTAAACCTTCTTTAATAAAATGGGCGATTAAATCACCAAATTCACTATCAGGTGTATTTTGTTCTTTACGTAATAAATCACCAGCACTTAAATGAACAAATTTATAATCTTTAACTAATTTAGCACATTGTGTACCTTTACCTGAACCTGGACCACCTAAAACAAATATAACATTAATTGAATCAGGATATTTTTCACTTGGGAAAAGTGGTGAACCTTGAATTGTTGCAGTTGTTGGATCAACCGATGCAGTTGGTGGTTTTGTATTATTATTCATATTATAATAAGTTAAACCAATTGCTGAAAGACCTAAAATTACTAATGGTAAAAAATGATTTGTTTTACCACCATTTGAATTACCTGATGTTGAATAAAAACGTAAATTTTTAGGATTGTTTATTGACTTAATTTTTAATAAATTATTATAGTTTAAACGATTGACGTTTGATTGTTTAATATTTTTTAAGATTATTCCTCTAGTAAACATATTTTAATTATTTCTATGTATTGATATCTGGGATATAAATATAAAGTTTTATAAAGAAAGATCTGATACAGTAAAAAGCTAGAAAAAAACTTTGTTGTCATGCCATTTCATCCAGGCTTTAAT
Source organism: Pichia ethanolica (assembly GCA_030570435.1). Classification (NCBI taxonomy): domain Eukaryota; kingdom Fungi; phylum Ascomycota; class Pichiomycetes; order Pichiales; family Pichiaceae; genus Pichia; species Pichia ethanolica. Next base: position 41,754 of record JAJLVP010000312.1, on the reverse strand, counting down.
TTTCTCATGTCGATCGGGCCAGAACATGTGGGAGAAAAAATGAAAATATTTATCTTTTATTTTTTTTAACTTTTTCGGTTCAATTTACGAATAAATAATTAACAAATAATAAGTTAGAAGTATATATGATATGGAATTTATAAATATGAATAAAAGATGTAACAAAAAAGGTTATCATAAATATAAAAAAGAATAAATAATTTTAAATAAAAGAAAGATATTAATAATGAAAAGATTTTTTTTTTTATAATTCATTAGATATTTTTCTAATATTTTTAGAAGAATGGAAGAGGTTATTGATTAAATAAATAAAGCGATAATCAATTGAACAATTTAATAAATGATTATAATTTAATAATGTAATTTTTTTTTAAGAATTTTTTATATATTAAGTATTTATAATAGTTATTAGATTTGATCAATTCATTGCACAAATCGTAACATCAATTTTATTTAAATTTTTAGTTTTAGTCATTAAAATGAAGTATATGAAATTATTTTTTTTTGATTGAATTTTTCTTTTTATTTTATATCAAATTAAATTATCTACCATCTTAATAAGGACATATCATTTCTAATTCTGTTGTAATCGAATAAAGCTTCAATTTGACCATTACCAGCAATTGCGATATCTTGATCATATAAGTATTTTTGAGCCCAAGAAGAGATTGAAGCTGAAGTAACTTCATCAATATGAGATGCAATTTCTTGTTCAGATGGGACATAACCTAAAGCGAAAGCTTGAGTTGCTAATAATTCAGCTAATTCATTACTTGTTGATGGAGAATTAAATAATTTTAATTTTAATTCTGATTTTGCCTTTGAAATTTCAATTTCATTAACAGTACCAGTTGAGAATCTATTCCAATTCTTTAAAGCGAAATGAATTGTTTCATCATAATTACCAACATTATGAGATGCGAAATAACCACCCCATAAACCAACATCAGAATAAGCTAATTGGAAATGATCAAATGAATCAATTAAATGATTTTCTTCAAGGAATTGAGCTAAAGTTGAACCAACAAATGGAGAGAATGGTGATGCAACACCTGAATAAGAACCATTAATTTGAGCTGCGACTAAACCAGTAAAGAAAGCAGCAGTATCTTTAAAACCTGGAGTTAAAACTGAGATTGCAGCATGAGCTTGTGGTAAATTATCATCTCTTAATCTAATATCAGAACCTAAGAAAGAAGCTGGTTCAAATGGAGTTTTTGCACCAGTTTTAATTGATAATTCACTTGCAAATTTAATTAATGAATCATGATCAATTTCAGAACCTACAGAAACAATTGCTAAATTTGAAGATACTAAATTTGAAGCTAAATAATTTTTAACATCTTGAGGTTCTAAAATTTCTAATGAATCAGATTTACCATATTTTGGTAAAGCTAAACTTGTACCTTGAAATGCGGTACCAATCATATGTTCAATAACCATATCTTTTGGAGAATTTTCAAAAGCTTCAGCGATTAAAATTGATTTTTCCTTTTGATCAGCAAATTTAACTTCATCATTAACAATTGAATCAATTTGAGAAATTGTATTTTTAATTGAATTTAAAGCACCAATTGAATTACCTTTTGGATAAGAAGCTGATAATAAACCAGTAACTTCTTTTTGATTTGATGAATAATATTTAACACCTTCAGTTTTTAAAGCATCAGATGCGGAATCTGATGATGAAACAAGATGACCTAATAAAGTTGAAATACCTGAACTATAAGGATTTTCAGATCTTGAACCAGAATTTAAATATAAACCAACAGATGGAGCTGCAGTTTCACTTGGTTTTGAAATAACGGTAATACCATTACCTAATTTTGAGACAACTGCTCTTGTTAATTGTCTTGAAGAAGTTGAAAATAATCTCTTTGAAAGCATTTTTTATTTATTTGATTAGTTAATTAATTGAACTTTATTTAAAATTATGTTACTTTAAAATAAATGAAATTAAACAACAAGATTTAATAATAAAAGAGATAATAATAAGAAAATTTAAAAATCTATAAAAATTTTAAAATATAAAAAAAAATATAATCCAAAAGTTTTAAAATAGATTAAAAATAAGAGATAGTAAATAAGGTGTAATAGTATAATAACAATAACAAATTATGTAGAGATTAATTAAATTGAAATGAAATTGCAGTTACTGGTTGAAATAAAACGAGAAAAAGGTGTAGCAAAAAAAAAACGAGAGAAATGTCCATAATAAAAGCCATCACTACAAATTCATAGTATAATATAGTATAATATTAATATAATAACACACTATATGATAATATACTACTATAATATAATATAATATAATATAATATAGCAGGACACAATAAGGAAATTTTTGTGCGAGCTGATTCGGCCAATGAAAACGCAGCAAAATAAATTTCACTTCTCTCTTTGACAAATTTACATTGGGCAATTATTTATTTATTTAATTAATTATTTGTTTAATTTTGATTCCACCATCGACGCGTCGGTGGGTCGGCTGTGGCGACGCGTCGATTTGGTTTTCACTTTTCTCTTATAATTGGTGTAAAGATGTTATATAATTATTATTTTTTTCTCATTTTTCCTACTTTTTTACCACTTCACTATTTTCTCGACATGAATTAACCAAACTATTTTTTTTTTCATTAGAAACATTGATTAAGAATAGTTTATAATATTAATCTAAACAATCTATTATATATACATTATTATATATAAACATACAAATATACATATCAATATATCCAAGATGTCAGCCGTTAAAGATATTGCCAAAAGTCTAGCAACTAGAAGTAAACCAATGAAAAGATATTCACATCCAGTTAGTTTACCTTCAACATTTGTTAATACAAGAGTTATGAGAGATCATTTTAAAAGACAAATGTTTGAACAATATGAAGTTACATCAAGAGCACTTAAATTCATAGCTAGAAATAATGCATTACCACAAAAAGTTAGATTAGAAGCTCAAATTCAATTAAATGCATTACCAAATTTTACTAGAGCAAATCAATTAAGGGGTAGATGTGTAGATTCAGGTAGAAGTAGAGGTGTTATAAGAGATTTTAGACTTTGTAGATATCAATTTAGAATGCAAGCTTTACAAGGTTTATTACCAGGTGTTAGAAAAGGTGTTTGGTAATTTAATTTGTTATTTAAATTAATTAATATCTTATTTTATTTAATTATTTAAATTATTTAATATATCCATGTACATAATATAATATAGTATAATATAATATTTATATATTAAAGAGCGATTCAAAAATATAGTATATGAAAATGTATATTAATTATAAATGTATATTAACTATATGTATATAAAAAAAAAGTTATGTAAATAAAAAATGTAGTTTGATGTTTGGGTATTTGATGCTATTAGAAAAGATAAAAAAAATGAAATAGGAAATACTTTATCAATTAAAGATTGTAAGCAACTTTCTTTGCAGAATCACTGAATTCATGATTTTCAGCTTCAGCTTCTGGGCATGATTCTGGTTTACCATTAGATAACATAATTCTAAATCTAGCTTTTAAACTTTCAGGATCTTTCTTAATAATAAATTCTCTATATTCAGCAAATGTTTTAAATGAACCACGAACTGGATCAGCAACTTCTTTTGCACTCTTATTTGCAATTCTTAAAGAAGTACTGAATGATCTAGCAATTTGTCTTGATAACATTATTAATGATTTAGTTTGTTTAGATTGTTCTTTTATTAAAAATTGATAAGTATTTATTACTAATAATTTAACCAGTAAATTATTTTATTTGTTTTTTTTTTTTTGTTATTGTTATAAAATTTTAGCCAAGAAAGAAAAAAAAATAGAAAGAGGAAAGAGAGAAGACCAAATAAGAAAGAAGTAGGGGGTGTCAGTCTATTTAAATAGTTTCAAATTAATTAAAAGTGTAATAAATATGAGTAATTTATAATCGTATAAAATAGATAATAAAACTATTACGCCATAGTTATTTCTTTTTCACACCACCTAATCTATCAATAGGTAAAATCACCAAACAATGAGTAATAATTAAATCTTAAAACATCAAACTAAATCTTATAGGGTGTGAAAATTTATTTATCGGTTAATTTTGCTATTTCACAAAATATATAATAATAACAAATTAAAACCTATTATTATCATATGACGGAAGCACTAAATTTAATTAAAACTGTCTATTATTATAAATTTAGTGCCACAAATAAAAAAAAATAAAAAATTGATAGTACAAGTCAAATATTGATAGTACAACAATAGTCCGAAAAGCGGAGTATAAAAACATTTGATAATTTTAATTTGCTATAGTGGATCAGAAAAGAGGGTCACGCATTTCGGATTAATTTATTATGAAGTATATGAAAAAAAACATGTGAATTAACTTGAAAATTCTTTTATCTCCAGTTAACTCCTGATTTTATTCATATATAAAATAAGTTTACCGCTAATAGCGGGTGGGGCGTCTCACCCCCTGTTTGGCTAGATTTAATTTGATTTCAGGCTCTTTCTTTGTTTTAACTCGTATAATTTCGGGTTTCAGCCATTTCAACTATTTTAGTTAGCTTTTTGTCATATTTACAAATTTCTCCGCTTAAACTTTCCGTTTTTATACGTCTAAAAAAAAAAGAAAACTCTTTTCCTTTTTTTTAGCTTGAAATTTTTTCGTTTCTTAAATCGTCGATCGACCACATTAAATTTAAGATTTAAGATTTAGGATTTTTATAGCGAGTAATATATTTAGAATTAAAAAAAAAAAATAAAAAAAGATTTAAGAGATTAGAACTAGAACCATCATAGGTAAATCTGAAACACTCATGAATCTGAAACACTCATGAGAATTCATATTTTAATTTTAAAATGCATAGGTAAATCTGAAACACTCATGATAATTCACATTTTAATTTTAAATGCATAAGTAAACCTGAAACACTCATGAGAGTTCACATTTTAATTTTTAATTGTTTATTTTATTTTATGCATTTCCATTTTGTTAACTACTATGTGGTGCAGTAAATTTTGGTTTAATACCATTTTGCCACAAAACTTATTCTTTTCTTTTCTCAGAAACTCATTAATAATACAAATATAGCAAATAGATTTACTATTACTATACTTCAAGATGTAATTTATTTTATTGATGATTGCAATAGGTGAGGAAGGTGCTTCACTTTAAGGAGCAAGATAAGGATCGGTAATAAATTTAGAATTATGATCATTACAAATAAGAGCATAAAATTTATTTAAAAGACCAATTAAATCAGCATGAAGTAATTCTCCAGAACTATAAACAGTCTTATTAACATGACCACTGGTTTTGAAAGCGTTTCCTCGCAATCATCATTGATATTACCATCAACACTACAACCAATTTGTTTTAATTGATTCTTTGATACATGACCATATAAAACATGTGCCTGATACCATTCAGGTTTATCTTCATCCATATATTCCATATTAGTATCTTCATCAGTATTAATTTCTTCTTCAACATTAAACAAATGTTCGGAAGTAAAATTGGAATTGTTGACAGGGAAAAGTTTGTTTTTCATTTCAAATTTGAGGATAACCTTTTTACCTAAAGAAATAGAACAACTTGACATTGAAAACTGGGCAGTATAACCAACATTATTTCTTTGGCCAGATTGTTATCAGATGATTATACTTCCCAGTTCTCAATGTCAAGTTGTTCTATTTCTTTAGGGGAGCAGATTGAATATAAGCAACATTTTTCAATATTAAATTTGGGTGTAATTTAATATCTCCTACCCAATTTGTTGACTCAGTATTATTTAAAGAATAGATTCTCATTGGATCATTTCTTAAATTAGTCAACAAATACTTGTCATTTGTAATATGTACAGTAGCACCACTGTCAATGATAAATGTATGTGGAGTTTTCATTTCATTTTCTGTTGCAACAAAAACAGATTCCTCTTCCTTCAACAATAACTCTTTCAAGAAATTGTCCTGTTCCAACTTGATAAATATTCTTTTATCATCATTTCCATCATCATCTAAATGATCACTATTGATTAATTCATAACCTGAATTAACAATCTCATCTTCATCTATTTCAATATTTTTACAATCTGCAACTAACATGTTACATTATTCTAATGTAAACATGTTTTTATCAATCTCATCATCACCAAATAAACCAACAATGTTATTGGCTTCTTCTTTCTTTGGCCCAGTACTTATGTTTCTATAATGACCAAATTTACCATAATTATAACATTTGATAATTTTCTTTTTGAAATTTTTCTTATCTTTAACATAATGAACTTCATTTTCAGTCCATTGAGGATCATTTTCAATTTTGAAACTCCTATATTTAAAGTATAACCTTTTGATATCAATAGTTTCTAACTTTGACTTAAAACAATCCACAAATTTCAAAAATTTAACAATATTGTGATCTAGTAATAAGGAAATAAATAACATACCAGCCATTGATTTCATTTTTGAAATATAAGAACAAATTAAGTTTAATTCTTTGGCATTTGCTTCTAAATTTTAACCATCAAAATTCATCATCTTTTTTAAAAGGGTGATATCAACATTTGCATTGCCTTTTGACAATCTATCATTCATTTTTAAAAAGAAATCAATACCAGCTGATTCAGCATTTTCTTGATAAACAATTGGATCAAAAAACTTAGAAATTGCAAGATAGATAATTCTGCAAAATAATAAAGGTTTGTCTCCTGTAATTTTAACTGATTTAAAAACAGCTGTTAAATTTAAAAAAGGAACTTCATCTTGAAATAATTTTTCAAACTAAGTTTTAAACATTGGCCATTCTAAACTTTCTTTAGATGGAGTTACATTAACTGATTTAATAGTGTTGATGCATCTTTCGTATTGGATGTCAGAAAGATCATTGGTAAAAGTAATAGTACCATTAACTGAAGTTGCTCTAAAAGTAGAAATTGTAGACATTTTTAATAATTTTTATAAGTAAGTTAAAGATTGGAAGAGTACTCTTAATAATGTATAGGAATGGATAAAATTTTATAATAGTTTCATAAGTAAAAGATTATTAACGTTTCAAGGATTGAACAAAAGTTGCTAATTTATTAGATTCAAATATATGGTGTATTCGATATAACAACACAGAAATACAAGCAATCTACAAAAAGTGACAAAACAAATATTAATGAAAATCCTTTACTTATAAATTAAACTGTACAAAAGTCATATATTTATATACAGTTTATAAAACCAGTATATTTCAATAAGCCAATAAAGCTTTAACTTTCATCTGCTTATATAAACATCACCAGTTTAATACTGTATATATTCATGACCCAGTTGTTATCACCCTAAACCAAATGTTGCTGTTGCTAAAATTTGTTCTTGTTTACCTCAAAAAAGTCCTTATTCTCCTCCCGAGTTTGAGAATCATCGAATAACAAGATCAATGACTGCAAATTCTAAAGGTGAAGGGAAAAATGTTATTTTGCATGAAAAGGAAATTCCACCTTTAGATTTGAATGATCAAATTCACTTACTTATCTCTGAAGGTAAATACGCAATTCATACAACATTCAAAGAATGGCTTGCTGCTTGTAAACATGAACTCGATGCATTTTTGAAATTGAATGTATTCGGAAAGGTGAAGTTAAATGAAATTAAATGGAAGCCAATAACATTTAACACTTTTGAGAGAACGAAATGTACTTCATTGATAAAGAAAAATAGACCTTTTTGAGAAGCAGTAAAACATAATTGTTTGTCCTTAAAGGATTCAATTAAGGAACCTGAATCAGACCATTCTAAATCAAACTCATTTCTGATTTTATGAAAAATGATGATATATCGAGCATTTGGAACATACAAAACATCAGGAATAATTAAATTACCAATTTTAACTGTACCAACCTTATCAATCTTAATACTATGTTTTAATGTTTTAATTTTTTTTTGTTAATTTTAGTGATTGATATAAATAAATTTAAATTACCGACAATATAACAAGTTGCACCTGTGTCAACTAAGAGAGAATTTTGAGGTTAATTATATAAATAACCTCATTATCTGATAATAAGTTAAAAATGTATTTATCATATGAGTATGGTACTTCTTCTTTAGTTGTTTTATTGTTGTTATTATAATTATTAATATTATTATTATTAATAATGTTGTCGTTTTTCTAGTTGTTAGTTTTATTTTTCTTCTTTTTATTTTTATTTTTATTCTTGTTATTGGAATTAATTGATTTATTGTTATTATTGTTATTGTTATTGTTATTTGAAATTTTTGGATTAATATTGGATCTCCAAGTTGAAGCACCTAATATTGAATCTTCATGATTTAACTCCTTTTTAACCTTTTTTAATTTAGCAAATAGTGGATAAATGTTAATTCCTTTAAGAATATTGGATTCTAGTTCTACTGAGTACTTAAGTTCCATAAAGAATCTTTCTTTGACCACTTGGTCAAAAGAATTAAGAATTCCATATGGTAACATGTTAATACAATCTGGCATATAATAACCAACAACTAATGACAATTGGAAAAATTCTTCGTGATTTAATGAACCCGATTTATCGTGGTACAATTGGAAGATTTCTGCTGTTTGTTTTGGATTTAAAATATTCCAATCCTTGTTAATATCGTACAAAACAGAAAAACCTAATAAATTACATCTACCAATGACAGTGTTATCAAATGTATTTTTATCAAAATAATAATTGAAACCATCCATAATAATTTGATCAAAGAATTGGATGTCTTGAGTCTTTTGACGCATTGTGACCTTATTAAAAAGTAAGACATCTAACCAGTCAAGATCAGTTAAATCAAAATATGTTCTTAAGGTATCAAATAACCACATTTTAAATAATGGAACTTCGTACCTTTTAGTTGATTTGACTGCAGGAGCCCATTGTTTCATACCGTTTAAAATCATGTTAAATGTATCCTCATTTAAATTAAGAGGTAAATCGTTTAACTTTAAAATAACATTTTTATTTCCTGCTTGTTGAATTTCCTTTTGAGCATTAACAAGAGTAAAATAACTTATAGGTTTCTAAATTCAAGAAATCATCGTCTCCTTGGGTATTTTCTTCTGTATCAATGTACATTTGGTCTGGAATCCAAAGGTTAGTTATTTTTATATACTTTTTGAATTTAGTAACCTGTAATTATATTTCATAAGGCTCACTCTTTGAATCGAGACTCCAACTTTTTTTAAAGCAGTGCTTTAAGCAGTGTATCAATATTAATAAGATATTAATCACTGGTTAAAGAAACTATATAAAAGTTGTATATTTACAAGATAATGTACAAGAATAAATGAACACATTGTCAAAATTTTTCGTATACAAGAAAGTCCACTCTTTCGCTTACTAGTTAAGAATACTGACTATACTCATGAAGTGAGCATTTCAACAAATCGCAGATATAAATTATTATATAATGTATCACTCGTACTTTATAAACCTTGAAGTCTTACGGTTCATATGACCTACCATGGATTCTCTGGTAATTCGAATTAACCATTGCAAGTCAACTACTTTAAATCCAATACAATCCAACAAGCACAGTTTTTTTTTTATTTCTTTTGTCTTAGCAGATAATGGATGATTCACATTTTGGTTCAAAATACGATAGGCAAATACGTCTTTGGAATTCAAATGGTCAACAATCTCTATCAACTAGTAAAATTTGCATTATAAATGTTTCAACAACGGCAAGTGAGATCCTTAAAAACTTAGTTTTACCAGGTGTAGGTTCAATTGTCATTATTGATTCAGATATTATTACTAAATTAGATTTGTCCTGTAATTTCTTTTTTGATGACTCAGATTTGGGTTGTTATAAATCCATCAAATTAGCCGAAAATTTAAAGTTATTAAATCCTGATATTACAATAACCCCAATTACAAATTTAAATTTAAGTGATGATGAAATATTATCCAAGTTATCATTTTGGAAAACTTTTGATTGTATTATTTATTGTTCAATTCCAAACAATCCGAATATAAATTATGAAGATAAATTTAGTAGTTTATTATGGAAGCTTAATATACCGCTATTAAAAGTTTCGTCAGTTGGATTTTTTGGCTATTTAAGAATTCAATTAAATGAACAAACAATTATTGAAACCCATGAAAATAATCTTTCTGATTTACGAATAGATCATCCGTGGAATGGATTACAATCTTATATAGATTCAATTGATATCGATTATAAGAATAATGATAATTATTATAAAATACCTTATAGTATTATTTTAACAAAACTTTATCAACATTATAAAAATTCAAATAATAAAACTCCAACAACTTCAACTATAAGGGAAATTATTAAACTTTTATATAAAACAAATGATGAAATGAATTTAGATGAAGCTTATAACAAAGCTTATCTAATTATGAAAGATTCAACAAAATTATCTAGTAATTTAAAATCAATATTTAATGATCCAAATTGTCAAATTTTATCAAAGTCAAGTTCTTTATTTTGGATTTTATCCAATTCTTTGAAAACTTTCTATGAAACATTTAATATACTACCTTTGACTGGTATTTTACCTGATATGGAATCAGATACTTCAGAATACATGACTGTTAAGAAACTTTTCAATGAAAAATTTGAAACTGATAAAAAATTTATCAAAGAAGAAGCAATTGAAATTTTAAAATCGTTTAATAGATCACCAGATGAGATCAATAATAATGAAAATTTATTAAATCTTTTCATAAAAAACTGTTATCATTTGAAAGTAATTAAAGGTTCAAAGTGGGATTCTATGGATGAAATACTGCAGATTTTCAAGACTGATGACGAACATTTAAAAAATAAAGCATTAATTTATCTGGCATTTTTATCTTGTGAATCTTTTTCAAAACAACACAATAGATATCCTTCTATCAATGATACTTCTGAGTTACGTTCAATTGCAATTTCTTTACTATGTAAAACTGATGATATAAAATCATTCCCTGAAGGACTTGATAAAATGCTCGATGAATTATGTAGATCAAACGGTAATGAACTTCACAATATTTGTTCAATAATGGGCGGTATAGCCGCTCAAGAGGTTATCAAAATTCTAACCAATCAGTATATACCTTTGGATAACTGTCTGGTGTTTAATGGTATAACTAGTAAGTGCTCCAGTTTCAAGTTGTGATATCGGTTGATAATTGTTAACATAATTTCATACCCTATTTTAAAATAATTAATTAAGTAATTTAATTTCCTCTTTTGGAAATAATTTATAATTTAAATCATGATCTCGTTTCGCTCGCATAAATATATTAAATCTCTTGTAAATAAATTTCATTTCAAATGTCACTTACTTATTCCATAGTTAAAATGGCACCATTTTGATTCTTTCTATTTGTGTTTTCAATATAATTCAATAAATACAAATTCACAATGCAATATTCTGATACAATAGGATTGCCAAAAACGGACTTTTCCAAATGGAGATTAAGAACTTCAAAATTAGGTGCACAACGATGGGAGTATTTAGATTCTGATAATGAAATTATCGATGATCCACAAGATAACATGACTAAATATCTACTAAATCAACCAGATTTTAAACCACCAAATATTATTGATAACCCAGAGACTATATTTGAAGCCACTCAAAATGGTGCATCTTTTTTCCAATCAATTCAAGATGAAAATTCGGGTACTTGGCCGGTTCAATATAAAGGACCGATGTTTATGACAATTGGTTATATTGCATGTTGTTATTTCACTAAAACCCCAATTCCAGAAGCTGAAAAAATTGAGTTGATAAGATATATTGTTAATACTTCTCATCCAGTTGATGGTGGTTGGGGTTTACATGAAATTGATAAATCAACATGTTTTGGTACAACAATCAATTATGTTTGCCTAAGAATTCTTGGACTACCTAAAGATCATCCTGTCTGTGTTAAAGCCCGTAAAACATTACATAAATTAGGTGGTGCAATTGGTAATCCACACTGGGGTAAAGCTTGGTTAGCAATACTTAATTTGTATAAATGGGAGGGTGTTAACCCAGCACCAACTGAACTATTTGCGTTACCTTATTGGGTTCCAATTCATCCAATGAAATGGTGGGTTCATACGAGGGCAATTTATATACCATTAGGTTATTTATCAAGTGCAAAAATTCAATGTGATTTAGATCCTTTATTAGAGGAGATTAGAAGTGAAATTTTCAATTCACAATTTGATTCGATTAAATTTTCAGAAAACAGAAATAAAGTCTGTGGTGTAGATTTATATTATCCACATACATCATTGCTTAATTTGGTTAATAAATGTATGGTTACATATGAGAAATATATAAGGCCAGAGTGGGTTTTAAAATACTGTAATAGAAAGGCATATGATTTAATTTTAAAAGAACTTGAAAATACAGAATATTTGGGTATTGCTCCAGTAAGTGCCGCTTTTGAAACTATTGTTTTATTTCATGAACAAGGTAAAAATGGCAAAGATTTTCTGAAAAGTTTGGATAGAATGAAGGAAGTTCTATTTTTAGGTAAACAAGGTTTAACTGTAATGGGTACAAATGGTTCACAAGTTTGGGATTGTGCATTCTTTATTCAATATTATTTTAACGCAGGTTTAGCTGAATTACCACAGTATCATAACGCAATCGTAAATTCCTTTAAATTTTTAATTAGATCACAATTTGATACAGAATGTGTCAAAAATTCTTTTAGAGATAAAAGATTGGGTGCATGGCCATTTTCTACAAAGGAGCAGGGTTACACGGTTTCAGATTGTACTGCAGAATCAGTAAAGGCCATAATTATGGTTATGAATTCAAAAGAATTTAGTGATGTTCATCATTTATATGATATTCAAAAGTTAAATAATGCTATTGATGTTTTACTAAGTCTACAAAATGTTGGAAATTTTGAGTTTGGTTCTTTTTCTACATATGAAAGAATCAAGGCTACACCATTATTAGAATTGATAAACCCAGCAGAAGTTTTCGGTAATATTATGGTTGAATATCCTTATGTGGAATGTACGGATTCATCAGTTTTGGGTTTAACTTATTTTACTAAATATTCAAATTATAGATCAGATGAGATCAAAATTGCAATTAAAAGAGCAACGGATTATATAATTGATTCACAACGTACAGATGGTTCATGGTATGGTTGTTGGGGTATATGCTTTACATATGCTGGTATGTTTGCATTGGAAGCCTTGGCAGATATTAATTTAGATTATAACAATAGTGAAGTGGTTAAAAGGGGGTGTGATTTCTTGGTTTCGAGACAACTAGAAGATGGAGGTTGGGGAGAATCAATGAAAAGTTCAGAGACTCACACTTATGTTACGACATCAGAATCGTTAGTTGTGCAAACAGCATGGGCACTTATTGGTTTACTATTGGCAGATTATCCTGATAAAAGTATTTTGAGAAAAGGTATTGATTTAATTATCAGACGTCAAAAAGAAACTGGTGAATGGTCATTTGAAAATATTGAAGGTGTCTTCAATCATTCATGTGCTATTGAATATCCAAATTACAAATTTCTATTCCCAATTAAAGCATTGGGTCTATACGTTAAAAAATATGGTGATGAAAAAATCTAATTATTTTGTAAGTTTTATTTACATTACATTTACATAGTAAACTAAGAGAACATATTACTTCTTAAAAATGTTTGATGCAAATTTATTTAACTTTTTTACTGGACCTTCTAAACTTCTGTGTATTTCCAATTAGGTTTTCCACATATGACGAAAATAGTTCATTATCGACTCTAAGATCTTCAATTTTTTCATCCCAGATTGAAAGTAACTCCAACAACTCTTTCTTTGTGTTTACCAATTTGATTAAATTTTGTTCATTCTCATCTTCAATATTATCGATTTGGTCCTGTGCTTTTGATAAGATATCTGTAGTATCTGATATTTTTCTTATAAACTCGTCACTATTTTTCTCTATTCCAAGACTTTTAAATTCTGGAACCTGTTTTATTATTTTTTCTAGGTCACTATCTTCTTTGACTGCTTTCTGGAATTCGTATAAATCATGAAATTCCATATTATTGTTATTCTGTTTCGATTTGGCTGATGAGGTAGAAACTGGATTGGTTTTTTCTATTGGTATGTCCAAATTAAGCATCAACTGTTTAAAAATCATACTTTTTTTCCAAATAATATGTTGATCGTTTTGTTCTTCCGTTATTAGTTGATCATAAATTTTAGTTGCTCTCTCGTCTAATTTGAATTTAATATTATCATTTTTATCGTTGTTCTCATCTTTTGTGGGTATTCTCTCGAAAATATCATCTACTAATTCATTTATACGCTGTTCACTTGCTGTATAATTCCCATTGTATACTGATATAATTTCTTTATGCTCTAAATTTGATGATACTGATGTTTCTTCTGTTGGCTCTGTTTGGTCAACTTCTTCGAAATCTCCAAATTCGTCATCTGAAAAATCAGAGCCAGCTGATTCATCATGTGAAATTGTATGTTCGTCCTTTTGTGTTTCTAGTGCTACCTCTTCACTCATTTAATTCAATTACTTGTATGATAATGCTTGAGGATCAATTATTTCAATTGAGTGTTATGAAAACAAGGAATTTTCTGTTCGTTAGTGTAAACGAAAATACAAACGCACAACCAAACGTTGATTTATACGTGCTCGACTGTTCAAAAATCAAATTTTCTTATTGATTAAGTATTGTTTGCTAATGAAAGATAGGATTACATATATTCGTAAAGGTACATAATTTCACAACAGCTTATTATATCAAGATAGTCGACTGTTATTATCTGATCCAATGGCCATCCATAGCTTGTTTAAAGGAAAAATCTAAGACAATATACTTTGAAAATGTATAATCTGTTTTTATTAGAATTGTATTTATCACGTCTATTTTATTGGTAAATCTTATTTTATGTCACAAAAAAAAGATTAAAACTACTATCATGTTATTTAATAAAAATGAAATTCATAAAAAAACTATAAATATATAAAATTATAAAGATGTTCCAAAAATAAATTATGCTTATTTTTCTTCCTTATCGTGTTTTCTTTTAAACATACCACCAATTGCACCTGCACCATGTAAAGCTTTACCACCAAGTTTACCAGCAGTACCTAAAACTTTACCTGCACCATCAATACCAGTGCCTAAAACTTTACCGGCACCATCAGCTGCCAAGTTAGTAGGATTAGGTAATGGCTTCTCAGCACTAACCAATGAATGATATTCAGGTTTGAATCCCAGTCTAATATATAATGTACCAGCTGGCTGTCCGTCATCTGCAACTAATGGAATCTCATAATCAGTCATTTGATTAGAGAATGGTTCAATATCTTTAAGGGAAAAATTATATTCACCAATTTTATCATCTTGTTCAACACCGAAATCCCAATCGCTGACTTTAAAACGTAAAATAGATTGAACACGTGAATCAACACCAACAGTTGTAGTTTCATTCCATTCAGGGTCAAGAGTTTTCTTCTTTGTTTTAGTTTTATAGAAGTCTTTACCATTCAAATAACATTTAACGAATGGGTCAGATTTACCATTGGAGTCCTTTGATAATAAATTATGAGCATTAAGAAGTTCAACTGTTAAAGTACCCGAATTACCAATTGAATCAGCTGGTGGCAATGCAGAGATAGGAGCTGGTAAATATTTACTGCTGATTTGAATTACATTGTTATTATCTGGTATTTTGATTATTGCCTTCTTACTATATGTATGTTCTAACAGAGTAAAGGTTGGAATTGTGACTTCTTCAATAGCTGGTTTCAAAATATTTTGTTCTGGTTTGGCAACAATTCTGAAAGTAGTTAATGAATATTGCTTTAATTCCTTGACAAAATAATCAAAAGTAAAACTAATGTTACTTTGTGGACTTATTTTAGTTTCATATGATGCATGACCTTGTTTATCAAAGAATACTTGTAAATAACCGGAAGTTGAAAATTTTGAGCCTAAAATTGTCAAGACGATAACACCAGCATTGTAGTTTGATATATCTTGTGGTTTTAATTCTTTCTTTGTAGATTTAATTTCAGTCAAACCACTTGAATCAACCAATTTCTCCTTTTCAGTGTCTGTAATTTTACCATTATCTTTCTTTTCTTCTTCATTAATAAGTTTAGCGAGCTTTTCAGCTTCAGCTTTTTCTTCTGCAATTTCAGAAGGAGTTGAAACTTGCAAAATAGGATAAAATGAGAATGAGTAAGTAACACTACCTTTGGCACCTTTTCTTTTATGAACTAATTTACCTTCAGTAAGATCACCTCTTGTTTCAATTGGGTCACCTTTAGCGTTGTAATCAATAAATTCATTTAATCTAAGTTGGAATGAACCTAAAGTTCTATCTTGAGTATGTCTCTCAACATCCATTGCTTCAATTGTAATCCTTTGGTTAACAGATGAAATTGGTAAATAGATAGCTTCATAATAAGTTGGATTAGTTGTTGAACTCATTGCTAAAGTTCTACCTCTTTGAATACCATTAACTAAAATTCTAACATATGGATCAATAACACCTAATTTCTCTAAATTACGTAAATCATTTGCTCTTTCGATATAAACTCTCAAAACACCAATTGGTTCACTGTAACCAATTGCACCAGCAACACCAGAAATTTTAACAGAATTCCAATTACAGGAAAGGCCGACTTCACCGATACCATTACTCATTGTAAACCATGTATTACCAACGTAAGATGCATCAATAATATCTACTAAACGTAAAGTAGTACTTCCAATTATAGTATTTTCCTTAGATTTTTCTCTTATTAAAATACGAACTCTACTTTTAGACCTATCATAAATGATATCTTCAAAACTTGAATTCCAAGAAGCGGAAGATGCATTTTTAGCAACACCTGATTCTAATTTCTTTTCACCTAAAACATAAACTTGAACATAAATAGATTTCTTTTCTTCTTCATTTGCGGTATAAGATCTAGCTCCTAATAAAGTAACATTAGCAACACCTGTATTATAATCTGGTGGTGGACTATAAGAACCATCAGGTAATTTGGAACCTTGTAATGATTTCATTAATTTAACATCAAAATTAATACAACCAGCTGGGTAATTATTTCTTAAAATTGGTAAAGAAATATTACTGATTGAACCTTTAGACATTAATTCTTCTAAATCATATAAACCAGCACCCATAAATTTATCTTTTCTACCATCTGACATATTTTCATCATATAACATAATAGCAAGAGGATCTGCTGTAGAGTTCAAAATAACTCTGATAGTTTCATTATATGTTGGATCAGTGGTATCATGTACAATACTAGTTTTAGCTAAAACGGAACCACTAAAACCAAATGTAAAGTATGGATCAATAGTATTATTGAAAGTATCAGCACCTTGTAAGTTTTTAGCATTCTTAATATTAAGTTCCAGAACACCTAAAGCACCAGTAAGACCATTACCAGCTAACATTTGTTCTAAATTCAATTGGAAAGATAAAGGAGCAATGAGCATTGGTCCCATATATTTTTTAATCATTTCTTGAACCAATAAATATAAACCTGGAATATTAAATAATTCGAAACCGAAAATTGAATCACTACCGACCGGTTTAGCAATAAAATCAACATGAGGTGGTTCAGTTAAAGAAATACCAACAGTTTGAATATGTGGGAAATTTTCCATCATTCTTAATCTAACTCTGATATCGGCACTGAAAGAAATATCACTAACTAAAATTGGAATAGTAATACCAAACATTTTAACTTTAAGTAAGACTTCAGTATTAACTTTATTCTTCATTTGTTTAACAGTAGAATCTTCTAAAGCATTTGGAGTTAAAGATACACCCCAATCCATAACTGTAACATCATTTGCTGTTCTATCTAAAGTTCTAACTCTATCAATTCTAGGTGGTTTAGTACCTAAAGTCAGAGTATGAATCCAAATTTCTTTAATAAATGCAGGAATTGTATCCAATTCTGCTAACATTGGATTAACAATATCAGTAATTTGTTGAGAAACAGAAGGTTCAAGGAAGACCCAATATTTATCTAAAAAGACATTTAACCAATCTAAAGATTCAAAATCATCTTCGATTGAATGAACAGTAAATTCTCTTTGAGCTTCTAATTTTAATTTTAATCTATATTTTCTAACTGATGAACGATAATACAAAGCAGAGGCAAAAGTAATAAAAAAGACAAAACCTAATGAGAATCTAAATTTACCTAAGAAACCACAAATAAGACAAGCTAAAATTGTAATTGCAATACCATGATACCAATCACCATAAGCAATTTCAGGTAAATATTGATCTAAAGTAGTAGCTCTTGTTAATAAATCCATAATTTCATCAACTGGAGTCAAAGCATATGATTTATCATAACCAGAAACTTCTTTCCAACCTCTAAAAGAAGCAGGATGTTCAGATCTTTTCTTTGCTTCATTTTCTTCCATAGCAGTTCTCAATTTCTTACCAATTGATTGACTGACGGGACCTCCGATTCTTAAAGTTGGTAATTTATCTAATCCATCTGTTACACTTAATTTTTGATTAGATGATGCAGGTGCCTTGTTCTTGGACCCTGTAGGCTGTGTTCGTGTTGAAGTTCCTTGTCCAGACATTGTGAGGTATTCCAATACTATGTCTAACAGAAATTACTTTCAATTGTATCTATACCAAAAGTAAAAAAGAATAAGTAGGAGAAAAAAGAAAGAAAAATAATATAAATGTAGAAATTTGTATATAGTTTTACCAAGAGAAAAGAGAAAAAAAGTGACAACAACAAAAACAACACAAACAAAAACAAAGAACGAAAGTGTTGTTTGCTAAGATTCCGTCTTTTCAGATTTAGTGAGGCAGAGAAAAAGAAAAATAGTGTGTTGCGGAGTGGAAAAAGTGAGGAAAACCTTCTCTGCATAGAAATAAATAATAATCTACTGATTTTGTTGTTTGTTTGTCTGTCTGTTTGTTTGTTTGTTTACGTCTTTGCTTTTCTTCTGGTTATCATTTTCTAAACTATGAGTACATTGGATAACTCGGTAGATATTCTTCAGGAGACTTTAGAGTCCTTAGAGGAAGCAGTCACTGCTTTTGAAAGTCAAACAAAAGATGTACCACAATTGCAAAAAGCTTTAGACTCCAAAAAACTTTTTGATGTTTTACCGGAAAGACTTGTTTTGCAAAGGCCATTACGAATACGAAAAGTAGTTAAACCTATCATAGAAAAGGATGATAGAACTTTGAATGATTTATTGACTAAATATAAAAAGAAAAGGCAAATCCTAGAACAACAATCAAAAATTTTGAAACTTAAACTGGAAACTATTGGTAATTAATTTAAAGTTTCAATTATAATATATAGAACTATGTAAAAATATAATATATAAATTAACTGTATCATAATCATAATCATACTCATATGTATATGTTGGAGAGATTTTCTTTTATTCGATGCAATGTTTTCTCCAAACTCTCAAGTTTAACACATATTGATAATAATACGGGATCAGATGTTATGACTTCACATTTTTCCCCTACTTGAACAACATATGGATTATTATCATCATCTAAGAAAGTTACTGATTGTTCAAGGTACATGTTAGAAGTTTTAATTAATGTAGATAATGATGGGTCAGAATTAAATGTAAACATATTCTTAAATGCATTACTTAAACCAGATTCTTCATGTTCATGATCAGGATGTACTTCTCTCCATTTTAAATATTTATTGTATTCATCAGATAATGTTTTATTAAATGGAACTCCACGTTGTTTAGATATCGCCCTTCTTGCTATATCAGCAAAAGATAATCTATTTGTTTTATCCATTATAACATTCCATGGCTTTTTGTCCACTAATATCAAATTTTTAAAATCAACTGTTAATTCACCTTCATTAACTAAAAAATCTAATGCAATTGTTTTTGGTAAAGGTGGATCAAATGAAGTACCTTGAACTCTATATGATGGGAATATATAGGCAGAATCTGGATTAGATAATGATTGTCGTGCTAAATCAACATGTGAACATGTTTGATCCATATATCTTACAAATAAATCTGCATTATTTCCCTCTTTGCTATTTGCTATTATTTTATCTATATTGGATATAGCATTCTCCATTGCATCATGACAGTCTAATAACTGTCTAATAATTAAAAATTTAGATGGTTTAAGTTTAAATTCTACTCGTTTACCACCATTTAAATGTATACAGCAGATAACTATGTGAAGTGCAGTAATTTTAAAATTTTCTCTTGTAATTGTTCCCTTGAGTATTTCTGATTTGTGTGATGATAATGGTAATTTATATTGAATTTGATTTGTTTCATCTAGATTTTTAACACATGCCACTAATGTATCTTTGATGGACTCTAATTGAGAAGAAATGACTTCCTTCATATACCAAGAGACTTCATTTTCAGCTTGTTTCTTGGTTTGCCTTCTAAAATCAGATTGGTCGTACTCCTTTACTGGGAATATTTGTGTTGACATGTCTTTCTGTTGACCAAAATAGACATATATTGTAATGTTTCCCCCGTGTTGGCAGAGGAAAACCTTCAGTAAAATAGTTTGTGTTAATATTAGCACATTGTTAAAATGGAAATGTTCAGACGCGGAGTTAAATTAAAAAAATGAAAATGCCTATAACTGTGAAGTTTGATAAATTCATTATAAAATAAATGCTGAGCTTTTTCCATTTTAACTTTTCTTTTATAATTTTTAAATGCATAGTGTTGTTGTATTTAAAAGAAAACAGACAAGGAAAGTGAAAACGTAACACAATACTCTTTTCTCTGAAACATGTCCAAACGTAAAAGAGAAATTGAGAATGAAATAGAGGATGTGACACCAAACACGTCTTTACAAAATCATCCACTGAGCTTTTTGATTCCTAAACAATTTGTTATCCCTTTTTCGGTTCCATATGATATAAATATATCATCAGATACATTATTATTTTCACAAGATGATGTGAATGAAAAGGTAGAAAAAGTGGTGCCACCAGATTTATTAAATTTGGATATATGGAAAACAGAAGATCCTGATCTGAAATTTGTGAAATTCAAAAAACCACACATTCAATATAGTCAACCAAATGAACAAACAAATAGTCAAGATGAGGATCAATCACTCTTTTTGGATAAATTCCACTTAGAGAATATTACACCAGTGACAAAGGATGATTATTTCAAACAAAATCTAAAATCTAAAAAAATAGAACTTTTTACTTCATTGGGTGATGAAACTTTGTTAATAGAGGAAATCAGCAAAATGGTCTCTGCAGATAAAGTAATTAATCCAGAAAAAAACACATTGGATAGTAATAATGATAATACCAATGATATTATAAAACCGGAATTCATTTATGAAACCAAAGTAACACAAAATGTTTTAATATCCCATATCAAAGAAGAATTTATCACTACCATACAAAAATTATTTCAATATAATAATTCAGGGTTAACTATCAATGAAAATTTAGAATTATATGATCAGTATACAGTAATATTTTCTGATACTATTAATATTGTTAGACTAGATGTATTACATTCTCTCAAAGCACAACTCATAGATTTGGTGACTGTTAATACTTATACTCAAATTGATCAAGAAATTTTCTCCAATTTGCTTGATGTGTGTATTACTATTATCAACGAATCATCATCAATTGACTGGGAAGTTATTTTTGAATCTGAAGATATATTCAATACTCCAGAATATGAGAGATTTTCTGAAACTATAATGATATCCGTCTCTATTGTAATTATACTTTATTCAAACGATCTTGTTGAAAAAATAAATAAACATGAGAAATGCATTTCGTTGGCCATAGATTTTATCTGTACTTTTGGATCAGTGTTAAAATTATTATATACTCAAGAGAATTTCATTGAAATCCCAGATTTTTTCATACCTACAATAAAACATTACATATCAATGATTTCAACATTGCATAACAATATAAAAGTTTTATCTCTGGATGAATCTTTAGTTACTCGTCTGGAATATACTGCTTTCGAATTTATTTTTATAGATATACTATCATCTAGAGAAAGAATTAATTTAAATATTGTTCTTGAAGAAATGAGGGCAAATTTTGCTCATTTAGTAATTGCTATTTACTCAACATATGAAGATCAAAGAATATTCATTTTTACGGAAATAATCGATAATTTCTCAACTCTTAACCCATTGAAATCAAAATCTAGAAATTATAGGGCTGATTGTGGTATTTCAGTTCAATTGATTTCATTCTTAATAATCAGTTTAATTCAATGTCATAACGAATACGGTAAAGACTTTGATTATTCTAGATACGAATTTCTAGAACTCAATCACTCAACTAAAGCAAAAAAGTTGGAATTAAAAGAAATTGTTGACAACTATTGGGGGTCTGTTGGTTATCAACTGGAGTCTATGGAAAAAGCGGTAAATGGTTTTACTATTTCATTTCTTAAAAAAATAATAGCTTCATATACGCCAACTTTAAGAAAAATTGTTGAAAATATTCTTTCAGATTTTATTCTAATGGTAGAAATGTCAGAGTTCCCAGCTTGTTCAATTATCTTAAACTCATTATTAAAGCATTTGCTAAATATTTGTCACACCATGGATAATACACAGAGTAGTTCTTTGTTTTTTGAAATTATTGGAACAATTGGGTCAAAAATTCTCAGTCTAAAAAATTCTTCATCGGAATATCTATTAGAAAATGGCTATAGTTTGACATCAATTGATAATTATTCTACAGATTTGTTAACGTTTTTGTCATATATTAAATTTGGAAATAAAAATTCTTCAAATAAAAAAATTATCTTTAATTTCGTCTTTCTAGTTAATATTTCCAAATTAAAAATGATTGAAACTAAATTGAATACGATGATTTCATCAGATAAAAACTCTTTAATGCAGAAGAAATTGGAAATAGATAAATACATGCTAAAAGCAGTGGATTCAACAATATATAAGATGATGGAATTGTCATCACTAGATAAAAGTAAGATAGAAATAGAAAATTTCTCTGATAAACAAATTTCTGAAATCTACAGGAAAATATTAGTGAGACAGGATATAATGAATCGTTACAGTGATGTTCTATCATTTATATTAGAATCATTAAATCATCCTAAGGCTAAATCAAGAATGTTAGCTATTAGGAATTTGACTTTATTGATAAATAGAGAGCCAAATTTATTGGAAGACGAAAGTCTTCGAAATATGATTAAGAAGAGATTAACAGAATCATTCACAAGTGTCACAGATGCAGTTTTGGATTTGTTATATAAAGTATTGGAATTAAAGCATAAATATATTGAAGAGTATACTGATATTGTATGTAACAAAATTAGTGATTCTAGCATTACTGTCAAAAAGAAGATTGTAAATCTGATTAAATATATGTTTAGTCATACATATAATGTTAAGATAAAAGTAAAATTGATTTCTACATTGCTTAATGAATTAGATGATGAAGAAGATCGTATTATAGATATGACTTGCTATATTTTGGCAGAGCTTTTATTTTTAGATTTGGGAAAATTTATTAAACATGATAGTAATGATTTTGTGTCTAAACAAACCAAATCATATGAAACAATTTATATTTTGTGTGGTCTTTTTGCTTTAGGCCCTTCCACGTGGAATTTGTTCGAAAGGTTTTTTGAGGAAAAGATTATATATCATAGTGATTTTAATAGATCATTCAGAGGTGAGCTGAAAGAGTCATTAAATATGTTAATTGAATCCATGTTAGAATTAATCACTGATTCCTTAAATGGAAATCAAACCAAGGAAGGAGATGCAACATCTGAATCAATTATGGGTGTCATGTCAACTTTTGTTAAATGCAATGAGAGATTAATGACTCAAGATCAACTCATCACTATTCAGCCTTATATTATTAATGATTATAAAGGAAGCAATATTTGCTTTTATGCTTTGGAAATTTTAAACTTGGTTTTAAATCATCAAAAATTGTTAAATAAATCATTTGTCCAATCTTGTAAGGACTCTTTGATGAAAAGGTTGACCAAATTCAACTCGAAAGAGCTTGATCGTGCCATTCAATGTGTTTGGAAATTGTTTTTAATTGGTGGAAATACTGAAGGGGTTTCTAAAGCATGTATTTCATCATTGAAAATGCTGCTGAAATATATTGTCGAGCTCCAAAAATCTGTTAAAAATTTTAAATCAGACATGGTTGTTCCAAGATTATTATATTTAATTAGTGGATTTGGTCGTTACTGTAATTTTGAAAAAGACAGAAATTTATTTATTTCAGCCAAACTTGGTTTGATGGAAATGGAACCTATTTCTGTGTTTTTATTAAAATATTTGCTAAAATTCTGTGACTCGTCTATTGAAAAATCTATTCGAAAAATTGGAATTAAAAATGCATTAAATATCTGTATCTCACATCCAAAGTTATTTTTTAGTATTCCAGTTGCTAAACTAATAGAGTCAACATTTAAAAAAGGGGATTTAGTAATATCAAATATAGTTATTGGTTCATTTTTGACATTCTTAGAAGATGAAGAAATTAAAATGATAAAGAGAAATGGACTAGAAGTAAAAAGATCAAGTTCAGTAAAATTAGATGTTGCAGTCTTCCATGGTTATACATTAGATTATGTTAATGATGGGCTTTGCTCAACATTAGTTCAAAAATATATGCTAGATATATTACATATTTGTCTTGAAAAAAATCCTGAAAATTCGTTGAACTCAATTAATTTTTTGAAAATGGTTATTAAATTTGGATTCTGCAATCCAAAATTATGTTTTCCAACTGTAGTTTCCTTAGAATGTGCTAAATCAAATCATATAAGGCATCTGGCACTTGAATTACATAGATTTTTATTTGAAAAGTTTGAAACTTTAATTGAGACAACGTATACAGAAGCCATTAAAAATACGGTTAAATATGTAGAAAGGGTATATCAGCCATCAGAGTTATCAAGTTGTAGTTCATTTTTAAAGATGTTTTTCAGGATTGTTAAAGAGAGGAAGAGTAAACAAAGAGATGAAAAATTTTTACAATCTGTATTAAGAATGCTTGGAAATTGTAAATTTTATAAATTACAAAAGATGTCTAAAGCAGAATTGTTTACCACTCAAATCCAGATTATATTTCTTTGCATCAATATAAATGAAATGGAGTTTTCATCACAGCATGAACTCTTATTGATGATAACTTATATTGAAAAATTAATCGTTAGTGAAGAGAGCATATTCATAGATCAATATAATGCCCTGTTGGATCTGTTTGACGATGATGATGATAATGATGATGATGAAAAGTTGAGATACTTGTCATTAGCTAAAATAATACTTTCATTCAATTGTTTAATAAAATGTTTAATCACAAACTATTCAATTTCGCCCGATTTAATATTGAAGTATCAAGAGGCAACAGATAAAAAAGATTTCAGAGTACACATCACTGCAACTCAACATAACAAATTTTTTGGCGGAGAAATTAAAGATTTGCTCACTGGAAATACTAGAAACCAGTTAACTTTACTATATAATAAAATAGAAGAATTTGTAAAGAATTAATTTTATAAATAAATCCATATATTTAATACAAAAAAAAGATGAGTAATGTTAAACAATAAAAGGTACTAAATATTTGATAAGAACCATGGTTGGAAATCTTCTCTGTTTGTAATGTAATCTCTAATAACACTTTTCTTCAAATCATTCAATTTACCTTCACTGCAAAATTCTTTAAGAGAACCCGGTTGACATGTGTATAAACCAGGTAATTCGTTCAAAATTTTAAATGCAGATTGAATTTGATCAAGTTGATTTTTAACCCATTCATTTTCACTGTTTGCTTCAGTTCTATCATATTCATCAAAAGTATCAAGTTTAAGATTGTTAAATATTAAGATATATTGTGCTAAATCATGTGTTAAAACAGTAAATCCGTCCATTGTAACCTTTAGATGGCTTAAATGGAGTATTAAAACTGATAAGAAATAACCTGAAATTTTATTTATAAATTTAAATTTCAAAGCAGGATCAAATTTAAGTTCATTAAGAGCACTATGTAAGATATTTTCAAGAAATGAGACCATTGATTCACAAGTAGGAGTTCTCTCAAATTCACTTATTGTAGTATAATCAGTAATTGGCTGTTTTGATAAAATTGTAACGATTCTATCCTGAACTATATCTACCAAATCTTTCATTATTATATTGACACCAATTTCAACATCCTGTAAAAATGAGTTAAATGAATGGCTTATAAAAGTTGAATCATTTTCCGTTGAAACAAGGGGATAAAATGATTTTTTTACAACAGTTGAAAGTAAATAAAGCTGTATGAATATAACATAAAATTGTGATAAGAAGCTCAAATCAATATTTGTATCGACGCCACGACTAAAAACACCTTTATTTTTAAATTGTGCCTCAATATATGTATCGTATAAGGATTCCAATCCAACCGCAATGTATGAAGGACCAATTTTATAGAGCATAATTTTGAAAATTTCAAGGGTATATGCATTTATTTGAGATGGCATTAATTCAATTGATCTGGTTAATGATTCCAAGACTAATTTGTAGATATTTTGAGTTATTTTCAAAGAAAGTATTGACTTTGTCTCAGGGGAAGTATTCTCTTCGGTAATTGATTTCTTAAACATTTCATTAGTGGTATTACTTGATGCTCCAATAGATGATTTATATCTATCAAATAAAGAATATTTTTCATTAATTTTGATAAAAGATGATATTCCTGTAATTTTCTTCAACTTTGAACTTGACACGTAATTTTTTGCACTTTTCAATTTATCTCTAACGATACGAGTATCAGGGATATATAATTCAATATTTGTATGTGATGTTGGTGGAGGTGTCTCTGTTGGAATTGTTGATGAAGATGGCGGTTTTTCATTAAATAATTGTGTCTCCTCTTCATAAGGGTTTTGATCAGAAGATTTAATTCCTTCAAGTTCATTGGCTTGTTCCTCTAATAATTCATCGGTTTTGATTTTTTCAATCTTTGAAGATAATTTTCTTTCTTTTAAAGCATCTCTATTGGCAACTTCAAATGGTTCGATTAAAGAATCTATTAAACTTTCTAGATTCTCTTTTTCTGATTTGAAATATGAATTATCCTTTAAATATTCATTAAATAATGAATTATAAATTTTTTCCATTTCAAGACTTAAATCAATGTTTTTATCTAATAAAACTGATCTTAATTGGGCAAATGTCATTTGTGTTACACCGTTATAATACAAATGTAAAAATCTTAAATAACACAGAGTATTTTGAGCAGCTGCATTTGTTAATAGTAATTTTAAACGTGGTTTTATTATGTTATCAACAAGTTTAAAAATTAATGATGATAAAGCTTGTTTAGCGTTTTCCTGAAAAATAGTAGTGATCGAATCGATTTCAGATAATATAGTTTCCTTCACAGCTTCTAACAATTCTTCGGATGCGGGATCCAAGGAATAATCTATACTTGTTGGATCACCTAAAGTTTTCCAATAAGAATTTACAACATTTTGTTTAACATTATCCTGCATTTGAACAAAAATTGGATGACCACCGACGAAGAAATCGACTATATTTATACCATTATTGTAAATGAAAAGTGTCTTTGTTATATTTTGCAAACGAGCAAAATTCTTTGATTGATAATAAGTATTAAAAGATTTTAGTTGATCACTTTCAAATGTTGTTGCAAATTCCAAAATTAAAGTATGTACATTTTCAGCATTTGGTAATTGATTATCATCAGCTAATTTTGAAGACAATTTTAATAATTGAGATAAAACTTTAGCTGATTCCAAAGTATTTGCACGTTGTCTATCAACTGATAATTCCATTGGTGGTTCGCCATGTATATAAAAATGATTGTAACATTTAATTAAAAAGCTTATACTTGAAGCATTTTCTCTTACAGTACTTGCTTTTTTCAGTTTTTCTCCTAATGGATCAATCTTTGCAGAATGCAATTTTTCAACTGTTAGTAGTAAATCATTAAATCTACTCTTTAAATCTGTTGCAGCAGTTGATTGTGTTATAACATTATTGAAATGAGCTTGTTCTTTCTTTTCTGTGGATCTTTCAAGTGTTTCTTTTTTTTTATCACATTCATCCATCAAAGTTGATAACTTATCTTGGACACTACGTAACGATGTAATATAAGGTACTGGATCTGCATATTGAACTTTATTATTGTCAGTATGAATAAATGAATTTTGATCGTTATTTGAATGGTCTGATAATTTTGATATTTTGTTTATAAATTCCGAAGGAACTGAATCCGACGAAAAACTCTCAAGTGTGATCTTATTGGTATTGATAAATCCAAAAGACATTTTTTGATTTTCAAGTTATCAAATTAGTAGCTGTTATTGAGTTCAATTGGTTGAATAATACTAGCTTTACTGTTTGGAACGGAAGCAAGCTGTATATAACATTAGCAATGTAAATGTTTCTCTTTCATACAACAATATAATACGTTGCTTTTCGCTGTTAAACGATAAAATTGTAAAACATCCGTGCACTAAAAGTGCTTATTGTTTTATCACACAAATTTGTTGATGATGATGGCTCAGCTTTGTATTGTATTTGATTAACTGAATATAGTAATATTCATATAAGAATATCTAATTGAGTATACCACGGAATTAACACATTGATGGTGTCCTGTAAATAGTTAATTTAGTCAAAAAAAAAATTTTTAAATAGAAATTAAAAAATGTTGAAGAATGATTTGATTTGATAAAAATAATTATTAGATCAAAAATATCAAAGATTTACCAAACAATAAAATTTACATTTTCCTCTTTTAACCTAATAGCTATTGAACATTACAATTTTCCAAATGATTAACAATTATTTTGAAAAACATATATGTTTACCATGTTAGTGTAAGTTAATTGATTAAGCAGTTAGTAAAACGCTGTTGTTAAAGTATGAGGACTCACTAGCAACAGCAGACTTGTCGTGATTTATACGAGGAAATTACATTTTGAGCATGTCTTAGAGCTTTTCTTCCCATACCACGCTTAAATAGATATAAATAGTAATATTTCTGACATTTTCATTTGTAAATAATTCAATTTGGTATCAATTTACAGTGTTTTTTTTACTCTTTTTCACTTATAATTATACAAAATAACATTAAACAACAATAATGTGGTTAACTTTACTTATTGTGATATCGATTCCAACTTTATTTTTCTTATATACACATTTTTCCAGAGAATTAAAGGAAATTGATCCCGTTTTACTAAATCATCAAACTTCAATCTCCGAAACTAGAAAATCAAGTGAATCTGCTATATATAGATCTGTTGATGTTCCACACGGTGTTACAGTTACAAGAGGTTTAAATTTAAGAAGTGGATATAAAATTAGAGATGGATGTTTAAAAGATATTTGGTATTTAGCATTAGTTAATAGAAAGGATAAATTAAATAATACAAGTATTAAACTTGGTAATTATAAATTTTCAATTGGTCAAATAAATAATATAATTCATTTAATTGCAAATAGATTAAAAGAAATTGGGAATATTAAAAATATTGCTATTTATGGTGATTTAATTGATAATCCTGAATTATTATTAGTTATATGGTCATGTTTTTTTATAACTGATAATACTATTATATTTTGTAATTCATCAAATGATTTAAAGGTTACCCATAATCAAGAATGCAATATTGTTTTTACTGTTCCATCAAAAATTAAAGAAATTCCAGAAAATCAATTTTCGAATATAGTTGGTATTAATATCGACAACAACATTGAAAATAATGGATTTTCACACATTATTAATATCGATTCAAATATTGAAATTAAAACTGATTATAATTATGATTCTAATAAAGATTTCAATGATGTAAATAACCATCCATATTCTGTTATAAATAATCAATGTGAAATGAAATTTTTTCAAATAAATTTTGTTTCTGCGATTGCCTCTAAATTAATGTCAATTCCCAAATCACTTGGCTTCACGAAGACTGATAATTTATTAATATCCTATACAAAGAAGGATTTTAATTCAACTAAGATAATATTTGGTACACTTTGTGGATTATTAACTGAAATTGAAGATATTCAAATTATCAATTCAAATAAAATTGAAACATTAAAAGAACTTGGTAAATATGAACCGACAATACTTTTCATTGATTCAAATATTTTAAAGAAAATTTGTAGTAGTACTAAAAAGACATTTTGGCAAAGTTTTAAATTACAAAGAAGTGAATATTTTAATTCATTAGGATATTTTAATTCATTTGGTAAGATTGAGAAAACATTAAATTTAAAATTAGTTTATTCATGTCAATTATCACCAATTCTTTCATCATTTATTTGCAATTTTTGTAAATCCGTTTTAGGATGTAGGATTGTTAGAGAAATTTATACTGATTATTCAATTGGTCCAATCCTTAAAACAAATATATATGATTTTCGAATTATTCAAAATAGGTCATTACCATTACTTGGAGTACCTGCCAATTCAGTTGAATTAAAGACTGTTAATCCATCAGAGGATGAAACTCATGGTAGACTTTACTGTCGAGGCATGTCTATCGGTAAAGGGGAACATGTACATGCTGATGAGAATGAATTTTGGGTTGATACTGGAATCGACGGTACATTTGCCAGAGATGGTTGCTTCTACGGTAAATTCTGATATTTGTAAACAAGATATGTAAAAACTGTGTATAAAAATAGAAATAGTTAGTACGTAAAGTCATAATATGTATGTAGTTAATTAGTAACTAGTCGTTGTGAAGCAACAACGCTCTTGCAAACAATGCACCGTTAATTTGAAGCATTTAAAGTTTTTTCCACACAGAAAGCAGAAAGTGCAGAAAGTGCAGAAAGTGCTCTCTGCTCTCTGCTCTCTCTAAGTGACAAAAACGAAGAATCCCCTTTAACTAGTGCAATTTTTAACGCTTCTAACATTTTCTGTGAGCACCGTGTGTATGTGCTGTGCGCTGTGCTGTGTGTGCGCTGTGCGTGGATAGGAGGTTTTGGTTCCCCTATGTTAAGAAATTTCTCTTTACAATCATTGTAGGACAATATATTACACAATAATATACACAATATAATCTTGGTAAAGGGGTTCTTTTATAACAGTATTCTCATTTCTCTATACTGATCATTTAATAAACTGAACTGTTGTGACTTCTCTTATTTTTTCATCTAATATCGAACATTAGGAAAAAAAAATCAACTAAAGGAAGAAAGCAAATCAAAGCAAAGCAAAGGAAAGGATAGGAAAGGAAAGGAAAGGAAAGGGCAGTTAATGATCATGAATAATAATAATAATATTGAAAATACTGTTAATACAGATCAATCCAATAACCAATTGGTAATAGAGATACCTGAAATATCGGATATATCGAATCTTTCTAATATTAATGGTGATAATACTGGAAATTATAATATACCAATACTGAGCCCTCCATCAATTGACCCACAAACTCCAATACAATCAAATTTTGCTCCTGATGCCTTTGATCTAGATCAGATAGCTCAACAATCTCAATATAGTAAAATAAATGGGAATCAACAAATTCCATTAAATCAAATAAATTATACATCAACTAGAAATCAATCATTTAATCAAGATGATTCTTATGGTCAATTAAATATGAATTTTAAACTTGGTGGCGATAGTTCAAATAATGTTTTAAATACTCCATTTAATCAAATAAAGCAAAATGCATTCCCAAATGCAATTTCTTCACCTGATAATTCATTTTCAATTCAAAATCAAAAAAATCATGCACCAAGTTATACATTAAATATTATAGTACGACAATTTACAAAATTAGCTGAAAGAAAATTAAATGTTTGTTTAAATAGTTCACCATTAGATCAAGAACCAAATATAGTTGAAATTTTATCTGAAGGTGTTGATCCAATGTTTGATCGAATAATATCTTCTTTAGGTTATATCGCTAAAAGAACTCCAAAAAGGGTTACGGATGCAGTTATGCACTGGCGTCGTGGGAAGTCAGAATTAAGAGAAATGGCAAGAACAATGCTTGAAAAAGATATGTCAAGTTATCAAAATTTATTAAATAAATCATCATCAAAATCAAGAAATTCCTCTCATAATTATCATAAAAAATCAATTTCAAAATCAAGAATTTCAATGGATCAATCATCATCAAGTCAATTATCAAATAACAAAACTTTAAAAGAATTAGAAGATCAAGTTCAAAAATCAGAAATAACATTTACTCAAGCTGATCGTCAATTTACAATTAGTACATTTATTTTATGGAGAGTTTTAATTGAAGTTATAAAACAAACACCTTCATCAACTTTAATGGAAGATACAGGTTTAGAAGAAATTATGTATAATTATTTAAGAAGTATAGACCCTTACTTAGTAAGTCGTTCTTTAATCCATTCTGCAAATTGGAATTTATTATCTGAACTTATAGGTCATATGTCAGAAAAATCTTTCTTAAGTGTAAGTGATAGATTTATTGCAGATTTAGAAAAATTCCCAACTGGTTATACAAGTGGTAAACAATTTTCAGAGGCAAGTTTAAATTTATTAATTCATGGAATGAGATATTTACAATTTTCAAATTCTTCATTAGAAAGATTTGAAGAAGGTGCAGATTTTATTAAAAGTTTAGCTAAATTTTTCTTTAAATGTGAAAATGAAAATATTTTTATATCATATTGTGATGTTATAAATCAATTACTTTTATCTTTAGCTGGAACTCTTACAGCTGAAGTTAATCATCCAACATGGGTAGATGCAATTAAAGTAATTTATGCTAAAAGTCTTTCAATTGCAAATTCAAATTCAAATAAATATTGGGGAAGTGCTATAACTTTAGCTGTAACTTCATTATCAGTTGCTCCAAAGGAAATGTTCGAACAAAAATGGAAAGATGTTGTTGATGTTATAACTAAAAGATTAAAACCTAAAGCTTCATCTAATGAAAAATTAATAATAATTACATGTGTTACAAGATTAACTTGGGCATATTTATTTAGATATTCAGATACTTTAAATTCAAAAACAAGAACAATTGAACAATTAGCAAGTCTTTTATTTTTAAATATCGAGAAAAAACAACAGTGGTTAACTGAAGATGCATTATTAATCCAAACTGCTGTTCAATTTTTTAGAGCTCTTGCTTATTCTCAGTTAAATTTTACATTGGAAAATATCTTTATACCATTTTTGAAATCTTCATTTAACAATTTTAATTTTGAAATTATAAGTCATGAAAAATTAATACTTTGTATTAGATCTTATTGTTGTATTTTATGGGATCATGAGAATCATGAAAGACCACCATTTCCAACTGATGATGTAATTCAAAATTCTCTTGACCCATTGGAATTTAGTAATCTTGGAGCTGGTAACGTTTTTGAACATGAATCTTCAAATTCTCAAGTTCATGAAGAAATTTCATCAATTTTCTTAAAAGTTTTATTTATGCTAGAATCTCAATGTGGTTCAAAAACTTTAGATTTTTCCTCAAATTCAGGTTCAGCACCAGCAACTCCTTCATCTGCAACAAGTTCGTCAAGTTTCCATCACAGAATTTCAAGTTTAACATATTTCCATAGCACAGAAGACACATCATATAAAAATAGTGAATTATTTACAACTGTTATCACAAGTATATCGTGGTGTGCAAATACAACAAATTCTTCTCAATATAGGAAAATAATAGAATTATTAGTTAAAAATTGTATTCATGAAAATGAAACAACAGCTCAATTTTGTATTGATGCACTGAAAATATTAATTTGCAAGAAAAATCCAAGTTTAATTACAACAACTTTTGCAACAGTTGCATTTTGTTTAGATGAAAAAGTTTCTAACTTATTTGATCATGATTATTTAGCATCTGACAATTATGTGAAGCTGCTGGAAGTATATTTAGAAGTTCTACAATCCTGGTTAGAATCATTAACTGAAACAGAAGAACAAGAAACAGAAGAGAAAGCAAATGCAATGTATAATGTCAATCACGGATTTGTTCAAGAAGAAATCCGTGAGACCAAAAAATTTGAATCCCTAGAACTGAAAAGCATGGCTACTTTGATTGATGATGTAGAAGGTAATGCTTTATTTTTCTTTTTTAGTCATGACTTCAGAGTTAGATATTTAGGATGTCAAATTTTAAGAATGGTTACACAGTTTGACGAGGCAATTTATAGTCTTTCAACCGATGATTTGGAAACTAAAAAAGGTCATAGTAGATTGCCTTCAAAATTTGCAGCAGAAACAGGTACCAGAATCATCGAAGTTTTAGGATCGTTAAATTTTGTTGATTTTGCTAAGAATAAAAAAGCACAATTCAGTGAAGCTGAATTGAAAAGATACAACAAGTTTGTTCACAATGAAAAGAAAAATTCTATAATTAGATTGGCAGAAAGTAGCCATGGGGTTGACGCTGCATTATGGTTTAAGATTTTTGAAGACATATTAGAAACATTAGTCAAAACTTGTCCAATTCAAATTGCAATTGCTAGATCCCACAGTTGTATTAGATTGGTTCAACTTTACGATCAAATTGTACGTATTAATAATGATGGTGGTGATGGCAAAGATAGTGCTGTTATTTGGGATTATATGTTATATTTGAAAATAGCATGTGCATCATTAACTTCAACTAATGAACAAAGGTTACATATACCCGATTTAAAATCAATTCAACAACCATCAACTTCTTCGTCACTTTATTCGCCTTTGGTTAAAAGCCATTCAAGGAAAAAATCACAACAATTATTCACAGTTCAACATCAGAAAATTACAAGTGCAAAATCCATTTTTAGAATGACAGTTCCATTACTTACAACTTCAAAATCCAGATTAAGAGATGCTTTAGTTGAAGGATTAAGTTGTATCAATGTTAACATTTTTAAAACCTTTATTCAAAGTATTGATTCTTCCATTGAAAAATGGGAAGATCCATCTAAAGGCGGCTTTTCAAGTGATATGACATTGAAACAGGAAATTTGTTGCGTTTTGAGTAAAGTTATTTTTAGATTTTCCAAAGCAAATGAAGATTATCTAGATGAAGCAATCTTACAGAAACTTACTTTGTTATTATCCAATATGTTACGTATACTAAGCAACAATCAAGCCCAAATAAACTTTAGATATCAAAGATTAAGAAAATATTTTTGTAATATTTTGGAGACACTTCAGACTGATCTATTAAATCTAGGTGCTGCTGAAAAATGGTTTAATTTTGATTTCAGAAATAAGAGCTTTGAATTTATGGTCGAATGGACCGGTTATGGTCAAACTAGTTCCATCTTTTCTGAAAGATATAGTTTAATGAGAAAGGCAATTTCAACGGAAGATAACACTTTAAATTTACAAGCATCATTAGAAATTCAGAAACATCAACTACAATTAAGCTCAATTAGTTGTATTTCTAAATTATGTGGAAGTTCGATTTCGGAAGGTGGAGAATCATTCGATTTTGCAACTACTTTTGGTTGGTTAGATTCTTTATTCAGAACTTATAATGAAAAAATTAGCGGATTGGCAAGGAATGCATTATTAGATATTCTAATTGTTAATGGTAATGTGAGTGAGATCTTTGAGTTGATTGTAAAAAAATGTTATACACATGATTCAGCCTTAGGAAATTATTTTATAACGTTGAAAGATGCATTGATTAAAGGAGTACAGTTTGATTATGAAGTTTATTTACCTCTTTCATTGGCATTATTTTCATCCGGTTCAGAAAATTATAATGTGAGATCAGCTGCTGCAGAATTATTAGAATTCACTGAAAATAAATTTTACAATACGAACAACATTGTTAATTATGTTGATGGTGTTTGTTGTAGATCCAGAATAATTTACAAAAGAACATTATTTCAATTATCCACATATTTTGCTACATCTCATCCTGAAGAAAAGTACAGAATGATATCCGAACTAACACTAATGTTTAATTTGGTAGGATCTGGACCAAGACGTGATCTTGTTGCTGTGTTATTACCATGGGTTCAAACTGTTGACTTGAATTTAGAAAATGATACACCGGATAGAGATAGTTGTTTGGTTGTTTTGTCTAACTTTTTCGATATTACAATGAGATTCAGTCATAAGATTCAAAATGAATTAGAAGCTTTGTGGGTTGCATTGGGTACTGATTCCACAGGAGATGGTGTTAAAACTATTTATGATTATATCATCACAAATTCGTTGGCTCTAAAAAATTTATCATTTATTGAATGTTCAAGACAAGTCATTGTTTCTTTATCCACAATACCATGTAACTTTAAATTAATTGATTCATTAATTTTAAACATGGAACCAAAATCTATGATACCTTTTGAACCTGAGGTAAGTAAAATCTTAATATCTGAAATTGAAAAGCAGTCATTCCCAGGATTGCCATATGTTGCAAAAATTTCCAAATTAATTCAAAAAAATTCGTCTACAACTATACCTGCTTTTTCATTATGTGAATTGTCAATTATATTTCTTGCAGATCTGATTTTAATTCCAAATGATAAAATTGGTGAAAACTTACCTTTACTACTACACATTTCAATTTCGTTATTGGATCATCAACTTTTCGTCGTTCAAGATCAAGCTGCAGCATTGATTATACATCTGATTCATGAATATGGTGATGGTAATAGTGAAATTGGTCAACAGACTGTAAGCTCATTAAGATCATCTGAGTTGTCAAAAAATTTATGGACATATAGTGATTTGACAGCACCAAAAAATAATGGGCGTGTTCCAGACAGTATGGATACATTAGTTAGAAATATTTTAACTGTTTTTGAGGGAAAAATTCCTACAATTCAAAAAGATTGGAGTATAATGGCGATTCGTTGGGCGACAACATGTAAAGTTATGCATATTGCTTCTAGATCATTCCAAGTTTTCCGTTGTTTAATTTCATTTTTAGATCAGACTATGCTGAGAGATATGTTATCATGTTTGACAAATACAATTTCGGATGAGAATTCTGGTATTCAGGGATTTTCCATGCAGATTTTAATGACTTTAAACGCAATAACATCTGAGTTATATAGTGAACAGTTAATTGCATTTCCACAATTATTTTGGTCATCTGTTGCATCTTTAACAACAATTCATGAAAATGAATTTATTGAAGTTTTATCAGCACTATCTAAGTTTATTTCCAAAATTGACTTCAATTCACCAGATACTGTGAATTGTTTGAGTGCCACATTTCCCCCTAAATGGGAAGGAAAGTTTGAAGGATTACAAAAGATTATTATGATTGGTCTAAGATCCTCGAATTCTTATGAACCTACATTGAAATTGATGGGCAAATTGAATCAATTGGAAAATAGTCAAATTATCGGTGAAGGTAAACATAGGGTTTTGATGACCTTATTAGCTAATATGCCAAGATTCTTACATGCCCACACAACTAAAAGGTTTAGTGATGATATCATAACAACAGGAAATTACTTAGGAGATATGGCTGATAAAAATGAAATTATTGGTTTATCAAGAATTATTGAGTCCTTAATCAAAAGAAGATTTAGAAACAAGGAAGATTTTATGAGTCAAATAGTAAATGTTTTAAAAAGACATTTTTTCCCACAATATGCTGCTGAAACATTAGTTTTTCTGTTAGGATTATTATTTAATAAAATCGGCTGGATCAAAATTGAAACCATGGATTTATTAAAACATGTTTTCAGAGTGGTTGATTTAAGCAGTGATGAATTTATTGGGTTAGGTGCCGATTTAATTGCGCCATTATTAAGATTACTCTTAACTGATTATGTTGACCAAGCATTGGAAGTTTTAGATGAAGCTGCATCAATTTCTGCATCACCATTTGATAAGCACTATTTAATGATGTCAGCAGGAGATTCAACAATGAGAAAAAATTATGATAAGATTGTTACATTATTTGGTATTCCTGATGAAAGTGGATGGTCTGTTCCAATGCCAAGTGTCAGAACTGCAATTACTAGAAATAATATTCATTCAGTTTATTCAACTTGTGTTAAAAGTATTAAAGAAAATGGCGAATCAAAGGATGAGATAGAAGAAAAAGATGAGAATGAAATTAAAGAGGAAGAATTTTCCAAAGGATTTGAGAAATCATTACAGCTTTCTGAACCTCCATATTTTTCAGCTGAATCGCAATATGTTCAATATAATCCATTATCACCTGAACTTCAACAACAAATTAATCGTCATCATCAACAACAAGAACAATATAATGCAGATAATGTATCAGTTACTGATAAAGATTCTTTAACAAACATGCTTGCAACATTAGAGACATTAGATTCATTTTTCACAAAAGATGGTAAAGAATTACCTAATAGTTTTGGACATAAATATAGCAGTTCTGTTGACACAAGATCAACAACAACAACCAATACTACTACTAACACAGCAGATAAGAGTAATTCAGCATGGAATCTTGAGTTTGATGATAGTTTACCAAAATTAGATCAAGCAATGCAATTTGAATCAACTGCATCTTTTAGAACATTACTTGCGGATGTTAATTCTCCAACGAGTGAGAAATTATTATCACCTAGATATAAAACAAAGAGGGGCAGTCGTAGAAATTCATTACAAGGAGCTGTTGAACCATTGAAATTATCAAGGGATTTATCAAAAGAGAATAATCTTGGAAGTCCATTAATTATCGAATCAAGTAATGAAGGTGATGAATCTGATAATTTATTTGGTTTTGATTTATTGAGACAAGCAAATAAGAGTAGAAGAAGATCAGCTAGATTAACTGGTTCTTATGGAAATACCGAAATCACTGGTAATTTACTTTTAAAGAATAGTCCATTATCTCCTAGAAATCCAAGGTCTCCAAGGCATTCACTTGGTTCTTATAACAAGAGTAAATTCCGAAGTTACAATGGTGGATATCGTAAATCTGTGAGACCTTACAGTCCACCAGCCGATGGGTTAAATGAAGAATGAGATGATGATCACACGTATATTTAAAGAAATAAATGACATTGTATAATTTGTACAGATACATATTTTGTAATTATAATATTTTAAATGATATTTTAAACAATACTTTAAACAGAATTTCAACTGATAAATGATATACAATAGTGATTTTCACGAAACTAGCAAACTCAAAAAAATAAGAAAGGTTGAAGAAGTGCCATAATTTCGATTACACCCAAAACCGAAAAAAATATACCACAAAAAAAAAAACGGCCATGGAGATCGGCGCAGAGTCTGCAATTACCATGCATGAATTATTACATCAGATATTTATTTACAACAGTTTTTAATAACATAAAAGTAATTCCGTTATATCTGTATCATCTATAAACCAACTACTATTGGGAAATAAAAAGGGATATATAAGGATTTAAAGATAATTACTCTAAGTATATCTAATAAAATTAAATTTAGAAAATATCCTGGATAGGGGAAGAATCAAGTTTAAATAAATATCTAGTTGATAAACAAATAAATAAATGAACGGAGAAGGATCTCTAAATACAACAAATCCACTAATTCATAACCAATATTATGAAAAATATATTAAAGTATATCTTGATGATGATTTAAAAAAATTTATAATGATAATGAAGAAAGATCGAACGTATAATCCCAGTAGACAATTGCAATCATGGGAATGTATAGTACCTAAATTATGCATATTTTTAAAAAGGATAATAAATGAACATTTTAAAGCTGATGAGAAATCCATTGATTTTTTTCATTTTGAAACAGATTCAAAAATAATAAATACGATTAAAGATTTAATAAATAAAATTGAAGATAGACTAATTAATTATTTTACTAAATCACCGCCATTTACAATTTATCAATTTATAACTACAATGTTCTTTTTATGTGATGAAGATATTGAAAACTGTGTTGATAAAAATTTAATTGACGAAAAAATCAGTTTTAAATATAATGGATTGAAAAAATATATTAGAAAAGAGAATGATTTGGTGATTCAAGAGATAACTGAAACTAATATAGTTAATGTATATCATCAAGAGGATGAAGCAAATATAATACAAGTATTTAAAAATGATGTTTATGCAATTAAATATTTACGTTCATTATTGAAGATAATATCTATTGAAAGTAGTATTGAAGAAGTCAATAAAGATTTAAAAAGTTATGAATCTAAAAACATAATTTCGGTAAAGGCGGATAACGATGAAAATATGATATGTAATGATAACAACCAAAAAGGAGAAAGGAAAAAAGTTGATGATAATAATGAAAGTATAGAAACAGATACGGATACAGATACATCAGCTAATTCCATTAAAATGGTTAAAATTCCGTGGTATGATCCACAAATACATTCATTAGAGACATTTCATGATACGCCGCCAAATGATGATCATGATAGTGATTATGAAGAGAATAAATTGAATAAAGAGAATGAAGAGAATGATGATAACAAACATGATAATACAATTATGGAATCTGTAGAAGAAGAAAATTAATTTTATGATTAACTTATGACTACTATTTAATGTGTAAATTACGGATGTATAATAATTTTATAAGCAAATAAGGATTTATTACTACTATTTTTTTCCAATTTTTTTAACTGAAAAGATTAATAAAATTTATTAAATTTTGTCGTTTTTTGCTATTTATTTATTTAATTAAATTATATAAGATATTTGATAAAAATTTAACTAACACAATTATTTAGCGTTAGAGTTCATCTTTCTCTTACCACCTGGAGTGATAGCAGCATTGACGAATCTCTTGGTGTACAATAATCTCTTGTATGCTCTACCCTTTGGTTTCTTTGGTTTTTCAGTCTTTTCGACCTTTGGAGTTTGAGACTTAACTTTACCTGCTCTCGCAAGGGAACCGTGAACTTTACCCTGTAAAATAAAAAAAGAAATAATAAAATCAATTAATAGAAAAGTTTAAAGATGTTAGTATACTGATGATTTATAATATATGATATTCGTGTTTCAATCATAACAATCTTATAATAGTGAATTCAATAATGGAATTTATTTCACTTGGAATGTAAACATTGCATTTCAAGGTAAAATCCTTTTTGTATTAGGTATTTCTTAAGTCCGTTGATTCTTTAATGCCTTTAAAACGATTAATCTTTTGTAATTTTTTTTGATCATATTTAGTGGTTACAACAAAGTTTCCATTCAAAATCTTCTTCTTCTGTTGATGATCTTTAATTATAGCTTGATTACATTTGAATAATTAAACAGCCATTGCTTATTAAAAGTAAAAATTTTCATATAATAATTCTTTTTTCTCCCATATTGTCAACAAGTCACTAAATTGAATACTATATCTTGTCATTAGATTGTTATTTGAATATATCTATCCTTTGTAAGTACATACCATGTTGATATATGTAAGTGTTTTTGGTGATATGAAACAAAAATCAAGAAATTATCAGCAAAACTAAGGTAAAAATAATCACTTAAATGAAAAAGGCAACTTCAATACAAGAAGGAGCGGTGAGAGCAATGCGAGAGGAAAAACGCAGTGAATATTTGGTCTGTAAACTAAGAGGGGCAAGTTGCGCGTGTTTGACATTATAAAAATATGAGAAAAGAAAGAGGGTTCTGAAACCCTTGAAAAGTGCACGTGATACCAATATAAAATTAATTTATTTATTTATTTATTTATTTATTTATTTATTTATTTATTTATTTATTTATTTATTTATTTATTTATTTATTTATTTATTTATTTATTTATTTATTTATTTATTTATTTATTTATTTATTTATTTATTTATTTATTTATTTATTTATTTATTTATTTATTTATTTATTTATTTATTTATTTATTTATTTATT
>JAJLVP010000311.1:0-49264 GCA_030570435.1 Pichia ethanolica | reverse complement strand
GCAATTGTTACAGCAGTTGCTAGATCATCATATGATGTTTTAAAAAAAGAAGGTTTTACAATTGAATCATGTGATTATGGTAAAATTGAAAATTTTAAACCAGATCATGTTTATAAAACAGCTGAAGAAGCAATGATTGAAAGAGGACCATTTGATTATATTGTAATTACAACTAAAAATATACCTGATGTTTCACCAGTTGAAAAAATGATTGAAAAAGCATATAATAAAGATACTGCAATTGTTTTATTAGAAAATGGTGTTGGAATTGAAAGATCAATGTTTAAAGCATATCCTGATGCAACTGTTATATCCGGTGTTACAATGATTAGTAGTACATTATATGGTACAACTGTTAAACATGTTGGTCCTGATACAATTTCATTTGGACCATTTATTAATTCAAATTTACCAAAAGATTTACAAATTGAAAAGGCTAAAAATTTTCAAAAATTATATTATAATAAATTTAATAATGCAAAATTTGATGAAAATGTTAAATTTATTAGATGGAGGAAATTAGTTTATAATGGTGCAATTAAT
The DNA here is from genome assembly GCA_030570435.1 of Pichia ethanolica. Lineage (NCBI taxonomy): Eukaryota > Fungi > Ascomycota > Pichiomycetes > Pichiales > Pichiaceae > Pichia > Pichia ethanolica. The sequence goes on along the minus strand of JAJLVP010000311.1, from coordinate 48,721 downwards.
ACAACATGTGCAATTGTTAATGTTGATGCAGGTAGATTAGAATTATTTGGTGGTATGGATAAAATTGTTAGACCTGCAATGAAAGAAATTGTACAAATTGCAAAAGCTGATGGTGTTGAATTACCTGAAGATATAATAGATTTTATGATTAGATCAGATGATGGTGAATATTATCCACCTTCAATGTTAATTGATATTAGAAAAAATCAATATACTGAATATAAAGTTATTCTTGGTACTGCACTTGATATTGCAAAAGAGAAAGGTGTTCCAACTCCAGTTTGTTCAATACTTTGTGATTTATTAGAAGTTATTCAAATGAAAACCATGGAATCACGTGGAAGAATTGAATTACCTGAAAAGAGACCACTTCCATCTGACAATTTTAAAATTGTTTTCAAAAATTAAAACTTGATAGAGAATTTATATATATATAAGAAAATATATATCTTTTTATAATAAAAATATCAAAAAGTAATAATGAATTAATGACGTAATTGAATTTAGATAAAAACTCTCTCGATTTCTGTTTTTTTCTCTTTGTTTTTACCGAATTTCTTTGTTAAAGAGCAAAAATTGAGAAATTTCAACTGTTCACAAAATGATAAAAATTATAATAAAATAACAAAATAATAAAATAATAAAATTCTGAGATCGAAATGTTAGCGCCACGTGACTTCTATTTTTATTATTATTATTTCAATTAATTTGTATTATTTTGCACGTTATTACTTTGTCCACAGAAACAAGCGTGCAAATTGCACTTTGTACACACATCTAAAACCGAACACGATCGACACCCAAATAATAATAATAATAATAATAATAATAATAATAAATCTCTAACAATAAAATTGTGTTACACTTAACTTTTTTTTTCTTTATTTACATTTTGATCCCTTTCGTTTTCGTTACTTTTTTTAACACTGTTTTTAACACTGTTTTTAACACTGTTTTTTCTTTCCTACTTTAATTAACCCATATCTTTTTACTAACTTTAAGTTGTTATACAATCGTTTGAAACCACAATATAGTAATAGTGAATTAATTAGTCAATTAATAAATTGTACCATTGATTAGAAAAATAAATTATATATTTTATTTTATTTTTTGGTACTATTATATTACAATTAATATGACAAGGAATCAAAGTTTTAATTCACCACTTTCTAGATTAGAACATGAAGCAACTAAACAAAGAAATAAAAAATTTAATAATAATCGATCAAGTTTAGTAAGTTCAATATCAAGTGATTCAATTTCAACAACTGGTAGATTATTAGATAAATTAAAATTAGCTGATAATGAATGGGATGATGATTTTGATAAATCTAATGATAATTCAATTAATATTAATGATACAGATACAAGTTTTGGTTCAATAATAACTTTAAATTCAGATAATAGTATTAAAATAAATACAAGTTCAAATTCTGATTTATCACCAAATTCAAGTTATAATATATTACCAGCTTCGAAATTTAAATATTTAAAATCAGTTTTAGGTGATACTAAAAGGAAAAATTCTCAAAAATCAGCTGTTAATAAAGCATTAGAAATGGGTAAAAAAATTAATACAGTTGAAAATAATGTTTCACATGTTACACATAGATCAAGTGTTAAATCAATTCATTTAGATGGTTTATTACGTGATGCTGATTCAAGTATTTCAAGTTATGATTCTCAATCTGATATAGATTTAAATAATAATGATGATGATAATGATGATGATAATAATGATAATGATGAAAATGAGGAAGAAATTGAAGAGGATAATTATGAGAGATATGCACCTTTAAAAGAGACTGAAAGTAATATTACTTATAATCATTCAAATCCAATTAATATAAATTCATCATCAGATGATACAGAATTATCATTTATTCCAAATACACCAACTAAAATGGCATTTAATACAACTCCTTTAAATTCTCCTGAAACCTTTATTCAAGTTACACCACAATATTCAATCGACAGAACTCCAAAAATTAATTTACATTCTCATCATAATCATACACATTCTTCATTATCAAATACATCATATAGAGCCGATTCAATCAGTGAATCATTTATAGGTAAAAACAATAATATTAACAACAACAACAACAACAACAACAACAACAATTACAGTAATAATGATTACAATGATTATGATGGTAAAGAAGTTGATAATAATGAAATATTTAATTTTCAAAATAATATAAGAAAAGATTCAAATCATACACAATATGATAACATACCATCAAACAATATACCATCAAATTTTCAACCATCTCATCATCATGCTCAATCTGCAACTAATAAAGCTGATATAGGATGTGTTGATTCAGAACTTGTTAAAAATATCAGCGATACGCTAATTAGATCGGCATCAGTACCAACGAAAAGAAAACCTAGTATTAATAAGCCAACTTTAGCTCCAAAATCTCCATTGCCTTTACCACCTGTTGAATTGGAAAAATCAGATACTAATACTTCTAATCATTCAAATAACATTCCTAAGCCTTCATTTTCTGTTAATCCGGTAATATATAATGCTGGGAATCAATTCAATTATCAAATCAATTCTCAACAACAACAACAACAGCAGTTTCCTCAACATTTACCACAACATTCTCATACAGTACCACAACAATATTATAATCTACCACCTCAACAGCAACAACAACATCAGTCGGCACCTATTCCTTCACAATATTATTATAACAATCAAAATAATTTATATTCCAAACGAACTATTGCATCGCCATCGTCAAAGCAATTAAATTTTGTATCACCACAAAATTATCAAAACAGAAATTTTAATCCTTTATATGGTCCTCATCAACAAGTTAATAGTAGGATAATAAACAAACAAAAAGCTATTCAGCAAACGCAACAATTACTATACCCACAACATATAAACAACAGTCCACATGTTAATAATAATAATAATAATAATAATAGCAATAATCCATATTATAATAATACCCAAAGATTTGGTTCGTATTCGCAACAAAATTCTCCAAATATTGGTAATTATAATTTAACTCCGAATAATAACAATAGGATTAACAATCATTTAATTCCATTGAATAATGAATATGATGGAGCTGGTCATCCATTAACACCACCAAGTCATATAAAAAAAAATAATAAATTTCAAAATGTTGATTTGTCATACATAATGCCCCGTTAAATTTTATTTCTATTGCATTTATTTCTCTATTTTTAATAACTAAGTTTTTATTTACTTTTATTTATTCAGCTTTTCTTTCTTGGTATTATCATGCTTTCAATATTCAATTTCATATTAATAATGCGTCCTTTTCACTTACTTGAGCAAGATATACACTAATCTTATTTTTTTTTTTTACTTCTTTTACCTTTTTACACTTTTAGCTTTATAATTTTTCCTGTTTCATATAATTAGATTTACTTATTTATTTATTTTTACAATAATCTTGTAACTTTTATACATATATCTATATATGTATATATGTAATAATAATGAAATATTTTTTTTAAAAAAAATTATAAATGAAATATAAAAAAAAAAGTTTTCTTTAAACTAAAGTCTATAATAACATAAAAAATTTACAAAACAAAAAGATCATAAGATAAATTATTAATGTTGATTTAACAATTGATAGCCTTGATGTTCTTTATGAATATTAATACTTTTAGAGACATTAAAGCCATCAACTAATAATTCTTGAACTTGTTCTAATTGTAAACCACTTAATTCAGGGTATAAATAATAAACGAAAATAAATGATAAGAATGTATTAAATGCGAATAATAAAAATGTTAAAGATGGACTAATTAAATCCATTAAAGATAAAAAACAATATGATAAAACCATTGAACCGAACCAATTTGTTGCAGTTGATAATGAAGATCCTAAACCACGTACTTTTTGTGGGAATAATTCACTTTGTTGCCATGGAACATTACCTAAACCAATTGAATAAAACATTACAAACATAATTAAAGAAATTAATAATAAATATTTCCAATTATTATTATTATTATTTGTTAATAATTCAATATTAATATCTAAATTTGCGAATGATAAAGCGCATAAAATTTGAGATCCGAATAATAAAGGTATTGAATATAATAAAATTTTTCTACGACCAATTTTATCAATTATTAATAATGCAATTATTGTTGTAAAAAAATTTGTACCTGCAATAAAGCAACTTACTAAAGTTGAATTTTTAAAACCTACCATTTCAAAAATTGAAGATGAAAAATACATTAATGCATTAAATCCAACAAATTGTTGAATTGCTTGTAAACCACAAGCAATTATTAAAGATCTTCTATTTGAAGATAATAAAAATAATTCAATCCAAGAAGATTTTAATTTTTGGAATATATTTTCATTTTTATTCCATAAAAGATTAAATTGTTGTAATTCTTCAACATTTAAATGAATTAATGAATCATTTGCATTTGGATGAATTTTTTTTAAAACTGAAATTGCATCATTATATTTATCTTTCATAATTAAATATCTTGGAGTATCAGGTAAGAATAAAATTAAAATAAATTGTAATAAACAAGGTAATAAAGATAATAAAACTATTAATCTCCAACCATGATCTTTATTACTAAAGATTGCACCAATTGAATAAGCAATTAATTGACCACCTGTAATTGCTAAACAATTTATTGTAACTAATCTACCTCTAAATTTACTTGGTGATAATTCAGAAATATATAAAGGTGCACATAATGAACCTAAACCAACGCCAAATCCCATTATTAATCTACCAAGAATCATTTCATTAACATTATATGTAAAAAATTGAATTCCAGTTCCTATAATAAATAATAAATCACAAATTATAATTGTAAATTTTCTACCTATAATATCAGCTAAAATACCAGCAAATAAAGAAGCAATTAAAGCACCAAGAGAAGTTGCAGATGATATATATTCACGTTGTTTAATTGTTAATTCGGTACCACCTAAATCATTTCCAATTGAAACTAAAACTGATGATATATAACCTGTATCATAACCAAATAAAAAACCTGAAATTGAAGTTACAAAAGTTAAAGTCCAAACTAAAGGTGAAGGAGAATCTGATAAAGATTCTAAAGCATCTGAAGTTGATTGTGAAGCTGTACTTGATATTCTATCTCTTTCGAATTGGATATTATTATTAATTAAGGGCATCTTTAGTTGTATATAAGTAAGTGAAAATATATAGATAGTTTTAATTGTAATTCAAGATAAACAAAATATAGGATTATCTAAATATATATAAAAAATATAAAATTCATGATGCAGATTACGTCAGCAAACCGGAATTTGTGAGCCCCTCTTTTCATTTATTTAAATTGTTTTCACAGCTTCCGCTCTTTTAATTTTCTTTGTTTTTTTAATGTTTTTTCAACATGTCAACAAAAGAAAAAGAAAAGACTATATAATATATATTAATACAAAAAAACACATGCGCGTTAAGCAATTTTTGCGTTGTTGCTCTGTAACCAGCAATTTGTTTATGTTATTATAATGTCATAATCTGTAAACATGTTTTCTCTATCAGATATATCCGTTTATGTATATTTTCCTCTTTTTCCTCTTCTTTTCTTTACTTTTCTTTCCTTCTGTTTATATATACTCTTTTCCTGTTTTATCTTTTAATCATTTTCATTTTCTCATAATCTCTCTCTCTCTCTTTTTCTTTCTTTTTTTTTAAAAAAATCTTATTTAATTAAAATAAATCATGTCTTCATCTATTCCATTCCCTAGTATCGATCACCCGTTTGGTATTGAATTATTTCCATATGTTGAAAAATTATTTGCTTTCCTTTCAAATGGACATTTTATAATGTCTGATTTCGAATTTATTCCAAATAAAACATTTCTTTCATCACCATATCAAGTTTTCCCAGCTATTGCAATTTATTATACAGTAATTTTCGGTGGTGATCGTTTAATGAAAAAATTAAATATTCGTCCATTCATTCTTAATGGTATATTTCAAATTCATAATTTATTTTTAACATCACTTTCATTAATTTTATTTTTATCATTAATTGAACAATTAATACCTCAAATTTATTATAATGGTTTATTTTATGCAATTTGTGATAAAAATGCTTGGACTCAAAAAATGGTTGTACTTTATTATATGAATTATTTAACAAAATATATCGAATTTATTGATACTGTTTTCTTAGTTTTAAAACAAAAAAAATTAACATTTTTACATACTTATCATCATGGTGCAACTGCTTTATTATGTTATACTCAATTAATGGGTACAACTCCAATTTCTTGGGTTCCAATTTCACTTAATTTATTCGTTCATGTTGTTATGTATTGGTATTATTTCTTAGCTGCAAGAGGTATTAGAGTTTGGTGGAAAGAATGGGTTACTAGATTTCAAATTATTCAATTCCTTATTGATTTATCATTTATTTATTTTGCAGTTTATATTAAAGTTATGTCTGGTTATAATCCAAAATTTACAGGTAATTTAACTTGTTCAGGTACTCCATTAGCAACATTTTCAGGTTGTTCAATTATTTCCTCTTATTTATTCTTATTTATTGCATTTTATATCGAAGTTTACAGAAAAAAATCAAAGAAATCAAAAGTTGTTCAAAGAGTTAGAGGTGGTGTTGCTGCAAAAGTTAATGAATATGTCTTATTAGATAAACAAACTTTGCAACAAAATTATGATTCAAATACTGGTTCTCCTTTACCAACTACAAGAAGACGTTTCAAATCCGAAAAAAAATAATAATGTAATTAATTTTGTTTATTAAAATAGATAAATAAAAGGAAAAATGAAAATAAAAAAAAATCAATAAATAAATATGTATCATTTATAATATTACTACTATTATTACTACATTTGTTTGTATTTAATTATATATTTACTAAATTTAAAAAAATAAAAAATAAAGAGGATTTTTCTATATTTTTTCAAAATTTTTCAATCATATCTTTTGCTCTTATTTGTGATAAACATAATGCTTCTTTTATAATTTCAGTGGTAATTCTATTACCAGTACCTTTTTCAATAGTAATACTGGTAAATTCTCCTTTATTATTACTTACAGCATTTATCCTTTTAGAAATATTATCTTCCGCTTCACCTTCTAAATCAGTTAATAATATAGATTTTTCATCCTCTTTAACCATTTCAGTATCACCTTCAATATCATCATCAACATCACCTTTCGTTATTGTATCAACAATACCAAATGTACTTGACCAACAAATCCTATCATCTCTTAATTTTAATTCCCTGAATTTAATTGGATCACAAACTAAATCATAACTTTGAATATTTATATTGGCATTCCTCTTTCCCGTATTTCTTCTTAAATTACTCTCCCTTTCATTAAGATAAACTTCCGGTAATTTAGTATCCTTTAACGCTTTAATTAACGATGCATAACATTGATCAAATAATGGTCCTGTTCTACCAAATACTTGTATCTTAGCATAAATTACAAAACTAAAATTCTTTTTAATCGAACCAACATCTTCACCTTTTAAAATTATTTCATTACCATTTTCATCAATACTTTTCAATCCAACATCAACTTTTAATTCATTTCTATCAATTAATCCTGAATGTAATATATTCTCATATAATTTTTCACCTAATTCAATCTCTTCTTCACCGGGTGGACCTGTAACACCTTTGGCAATTTCAACAACTGGATAAACACTACCATTGGTATTAATTAAATTACCACCTAAAATATTTTCAATTTCTTCAATACTTTTGTCATCACCAACAATTATATCAGCATCAAGTCTCATTCTATAATCATTAACAACTTCAAAATCATCTTCAACTAAACCTGCACTAATTGTACAAATTGTTGATGTACCACCACATTTAATTGATGATGATCCAATTACAGTTGTAATTTCATTTATTTTATTTTCTCCTTTATTACTATTTAAATTATCATATCTAGATATACCAGCTTTGGAAATTATAACTGGTTTAAATTCATTAAATCGACGTAATGATGGCCTATATCCAGCTTCAATATATTTATTTAATGTAATATCTGGTGCAATTAATGCTAATTCTGATGGTGAAAATATAACAGATTTTAAATGAACATTATCAATGGCTTCTGTCATTTTGAATGGATATATTGATTTAATTATAATAGTCCTGATAAATTAATGACAAGCAAGAGAGAAATTGATGATAGTAATAATCATGATTCAACCTTCTAAGTTTTTTTTTCTAATGCAGATAAAATTTTCATAAAAAAAATATCTAAATTCATGATGCATGATGTCCGCGTACTATATAAGAAAGGAAATTTCTATATACAAATATACATATATATATAGCAGTAGTACTTACATTATCATTATTTATTAAGTAATTATTTATTTATTATACAATCAAGCAAAAAATTTACATATATAAAATTTGTTGGACTTAAATCTCCTCAGATTCAGAATTCATGCGGTTATCTTCGACATTGGGAGTCCTTGAATTGATAGTACTAAGTTCATCATCTACAGCAGGTAGAGAAGCATTTCTCAGCTTGCGTCTTTTATTACCATCATCAACATCAGTTTCATTCGTATCACTATAAATATCTTCAACATTATCAACTTTTCGGGTCATGGTGATATCATTATTTCCTTCCTCTGATTGATTACTTCTAGGTGATTCTGAGATTTCAGATGAATGCATTTCTTCATCACTTGTTTCTGAAATCGATGTACTTGAAACCTGTTCAATTTGACATTCTTGCAGAGTCTTTCTTAAATCTTCATTCCTCTTTTGAATTTCAATCATCATATTTTGGAAAAATTCACCCCCAAGTGGTTTACTACTTCTTTTACGATAAAATAATAAATAAGCACTACCTTTGATTGATTCTCTTGGGTCATTTACTGGTGTTACTCTTGAATCATTAAAATAATACCAATTACCATCAACAAAATTTTTAACATATGCAGTATAATGACCACCACCTAAACCACCATAATGATTATCAACTGCAAATAAATCATATATATGTTCACCTTCTTTATCAGTAACAAATTTATTTAAGTCTAACCCTTCTATTGGGAAATCAACAGTAATATCTATTTTATCACTGAAACTTTGAGTACTTTCAAATCTTTTTAAATGAATAGTTAAAATATCAGGTGCTGACCAAAGTTCAATTTTTTTTGTAGCTTGAATATGATCTTTACATTTTGGACAATACCAGAGATCATCTTGACCTAAAGTTTCTGGATTTGAAAATAATTCTAAACAATCATAAACTGTAACTGGCTTTTTAGCCTTTTCTAAACTTTCCATCTTTTCACGCTCTAATTCTTTATTAACTAAAACTTCTGGCTTTGACCATGCTTCAACACCACCATCTTCATTGTCATCACTATTAGTACAAAAACATAAATCAAAAGAGTTCTCATTAAATTCATTTACAATAGCCATTCCCGGTATAATTAATGGAACTTTTTCTTCCAAAATACTTTCGGATGAATTATATCCGTTATTAGATAGCAATGAAGGACCACCATCACTTGAAGCTGAAGATTCCCTACAATTTTTATCAGATGAATCATATGATGGTGTTGATGATGATCCAACATCATGTTTGGATAATCCTATTTCATTTTGAGCTCTTCCTTCAGATGCAGTTGCATAATCCTCATACTCTGAACCATCATTCAAAGAAGTTGCAGATGAATTGTTAGAATTTAACGAAGTTGAAAGTTTTTGTATTTGTTTATTAATAACTTCTCCATCATTATTTTTATTATTCTCTAATTCGCTGGCAACATCAATATTTTCCTTTTCATCATCAATCATTATTTCATCTATTTGTTGTATTTCATCACTATCATCTGTTATCGTTTTACCCTGGTTTGTTTCTGTATTACTATGTTTCATACTCTCCATATGTTCATAAAGTAATCTGTAGTTATTAGGATTATAACTATAATACAATTTTTGAGCTAAGCTAAGACTATTGAATAACAAAGGTAAATCGTGTCTTAATATTGTTTGCTCATTTTGTGGAAACCATACTGAGGATGATTTTGATTTAATGTGTTCTTTATGTGTATTTACATAATGTGATACATTATGGTTTCTATTATAAAAGGTTTTATCCATTGATGAGTTGACCAATTTAGTTATAAAAATAGACTCAATTGAAAAATGTGGAGATGCATATGAAATTACAGATTCTGTATCTGAATAAGTATTCAAACTCAAAATTGAATCCGAATCTGAGTCCAATTCGATACATTCGTTTTCGTTGTCATTTTTATCATTATCGTCATCTTTAGCTTTATGACATTTCGACTTGCTGTGTTTCTCAATATTAATTCCATTATACTTGAAAAATAAATCAATTCCTTTAAAATCTTTAGCTTTATATTTTCCATATTCAAGATCATCTACTTTTTGGAATAAATTTGAAGTACTTAGTTGTTTATATTTCTGGATCATTTTCTTTTCTATAGATCCATAAGAATATACATCATCATTTGAAAGAACAATAAAAAATGGCAAGCCAAAATTATTTCTATTATTACTACTGACTACCGTACTGAAAACTGGTATAACCAGATTATTTTTATAATCATCAACTTCATAAAACCAAACTTCTTCGGTGGAAGAAATCAATTCAGATATTGGTAAATATTTTGCATCAGAATTTGGATCTTCATAATTTTTATATACTGTTGATCTGAATATTTCAAAACCCATCAAGTTGTTTTCTGGAATTTTCATATATTTAGAAATGTATGTTTTTAAGTCACTATAAGTTGCATTTCTATTCAGTTGAGCTTCCAAAACTATAGGACGACCTTCATTTGCAAGAATGTTTATTTTGTGTGTCCATTTTTTAGTTATAGGCAAAGGTAATGTTAGATCATTATATGGATCAAAAGTAATACTAACATTATTACAATGAGGACAAACTAAAGTTGATTTATACAAGGAAACAAATAAATCCACAATAATTGAATTATTTCTCATTTTATGAGCATCCCAACATTTTTTAGCTAATTCTCTAATTGCTTGTAGATCATTTTCTTTTCCTGATTCTAATTCAGGTTTTTCAACATATGGCTTTTTAATCACTCTATTAAGATCTTCATGTAAACCATCTAATAAATAAGCAATGAATTCCTGTGAATCTTGTTGACGATAATCAGCAAATAATGAATTAAAATGACCAATTGTATATTTAAATTCTTTTGGAGAGAAACTTGATTGATTTCCGAAATATCTATTGTCGAATAATGAGGATACTAAACTACCAAATGCCATTGCAACTTTACCTTTATTACCCAATGGGTTATCCTTGTTTATTTCCCTTTCGAAAAAATGATATAAAAAGTAAGAATTTAATTCCGGTATATGTACTAAACATTGTAATGCAGAATTCATATAACATGAATTTCCCAAATTGTTTAAACCAACCAGACCATTTCCAGGCAGAACATGAGATTCGACATCTAGATAATAAATTCCATCTGGTTGTTTCATTTCAATCATAAAATGACCAGATGAAATATGTCTTCTACGAAGAGAAGTATTTTTCAGTTTCTTTTTATAAATATTTTTTTTCTTTTTAATCAGTTTTAGAGTTGAAGGAATAATTACTTGAGGGATATTATTAGATTCAAATTCTATTTGCCAAATTCTTACTAAAGATAAGTGAGTGGAATTTATATCAAAATATGAAAGCATCATATCAAAAAATGAATTTAATGATCTACGTGAAGATATTTGAAAGGTTTGGGTCCTATGTTGATTATGATTAAATCTATTAACTTGGGATGCGTTGTTGCAAAATATATGAGGAATAATTGTTAGAGGGTAAAGATCCAGAATGAATTTCTTTTCCTTTGGTAAATAAACCAATTCTCTTTCTATTATTTGATGATTAAACTCTAATCCATACCATTTAACAATCATTTGAAATTGTTCGATATTAATAAAATTACGGTTATGCTTATTCAATGTTTGATCATTAGGTAATGTTTTAACTTTACCAATTTCATTTTCAATATTTGAGTCATTTTGATCGAAATTCCCTTCAAGAAAATTTGACAGCCATAGCTTATCTACATGGATATATTTTTGACCATCATATTGTTTAGTATTAATACTGAAGAATTGGTCACGTCTCATCTTTAAAATTTCAAATGCTGTATATGTAACTATAGGTTGAGAGGGATTAGAGATTGCATCCATATTTTCTTCGTTGTTATCATCGTCATTTTGTTGTTCATTATTGTTATCGTTATCAGATTGATTATTAATATCATTATTTTTATTATTGTTATCACATATGAATTCATTTTCTATGTTCATAGTATCTATTTCGGTTATACTTTCATTATCATCGTTATGACAAGTATCTGCAGATAACAGAGGAGTATGATTATTTGATTGTGAGTACATGTTATTGAGTGAAGCATTAATTATATTATCTTTTGCTACTATTTGATCTTCATTAGTTGGGTTTAAATTAGGTGATATTATTTTGATACTTGTATTATCTGAATCTGGATTATCTATCGCTTTTACGAGGGGATCCAACCGATAATCATTTAATTCATGAATAGAATTCCTTAAGTTGTGTGCTGACTCCTGAGACATGATGAGTCTTGGGAATCTTATATATGTTTTAATTATATGATATAATAAATATATATTCTAACCAAGGAATTAAAAGCGTATAAAAGTAATGAAAACAAATCAAGATTACAAATGAAATAGGAGGTGCATATATATTCATCTCTGTGGGAAATAATTTATTTACAGAAAAAAAAAAGTTCCCAGGCGTGAAAAATGAAAAAAAAATTAACAAAAAGCAATGAAAATAGGTGAAGACACTTGAAAAGGGCTACAAATTGAATTTGATGGGGATTTCGAAATTAAGGAATGCTCAGCGGATCCGCTGTTTTATTGAAGACGAAAAAGAGGGAGGCTCTGATACATTTTTGGCATCTCGTTTATCTTGCTTGGATTGCATATGCATGGTAGTTCTGATTTGAGTTGTTTTCTCTGTGAAGGTATTGGTTGGCATAATTAATTATTAGTATAGTTATCAGATCATAAGTATTATAGTAAGAATAGATCATGGAGAAACAGCAATTGGCTTCTTTGGCACTGGAAATATTTGATTTTGGTGACAAAGTAGTTTCGGTTGATGATCTTATCAATTTGACTTACAATTATTATTCAGATTATATTCAAGATGACAGTTCCTTGAAAGATCTGCTTTATATGGATCTATATATGTGGAGATTGGGTCCTTTTTTACTCCGATTCAAAGGAAATGAATTTAAAGGTGATATAGCAATTAAAATATTCACTCAATTACTCACAAATTCTGGGAATGATAATGAAGATATATTTAAATTCAAAAAGATGATGATAATAGTTATGGCTCAGACGATTGACGTTTCCTTGCTTAATAGGGTTCAAATATTTTCCAAAGAATTAATTGATCTATTTCTCAATTTTTTAAGTCAAAGTAATAATGATTGGATAAACGGGTCTATTTTGACTTTAATATCAAAATTTTCAGACATGGGATTAACACCACACCAATTATCTTTGATCTATGAATATTGTTATAGTAATGATAGTTATTCCGATTATTTCCATTTATTATTTGGTGATGAAAATACACTGGATAATTCATTGATTTTTGATAATACTAATAGCAGTATACTATTTCCAAATTTGTCTATATTAAATTCAAAATCATGCTTCATTTTATCTACCTGGTTGAAACTTTCACGTTCATCAAATTTTATGGTTACTGATGATGTCATATGCTCTTTTCCCTTTATCACATTAAATAAAAAGGACAAAAACAATAACAATACTAGTAATAGTAATAGTAATTTATATCTAGCATATACAATCGAGAACTTAAACATTAAAGTAATAACAGCAAATGAAGAACAGATATTCACTACTTTCAAACTTGAATTAGATACACTATACAATATTTCATTTGCACATATATCTGAAGGAAAGAAGAAAATTAGAGTTGACATGTTTGTAAATGGTCTTTTGATAGAGACAAAAGTTATTGATACCATTTTTACTAATTCAACTACTCATAGAACCACATTATTTAAACATAACAGAAACGACTCTGTTGTTTCACACTTTGATTTGAAAATTAATGGACCGACAGAATTTAATAATTCTATACTAGAAATTTCCTCATTTTATATCATTGAAACAAATCAGTATCTTCATTGGATTTTATATTTGTATATATTTGGTGCATCTAATTTGGCAGATTTTGAACAATTAAACTTTGTACAATCATTAACATCGGCAAAACAGTTTGAATTAAATTTATTGATTAATAATTACTCAACAACTTTTAATATGAAACCATTAAATCAAAATCATCTTAAGAGGGATGATATAGTTTTTGCATGGACATCGATTCCAATTTTTTTCTCAAAAAATAATACCATAAAATATGAATATAACTCATGTCAAAATATGACATTCAGTTCGATAGATATAGGAAATTTATTGATTAAAAATAATATTTTTTTAATGGATGCTTTTAATTCCATTGGTGGATATTTGATTTGTCTGGTATTGATAGAAAATTCTAAATCTAATAATTCATTATTGAACAACATTCAATTTTTATTTTCTATGTTGAATCATGATAAAGTTTTAGAGACTAAATTTATTTCAAATTCAGGTTATGATATTTTAGCAGCGTTACTAAAATTCAAAAAGGAATTCATTACCATTGAAATATTAGATACTGTATTAAAATTTGTGGGGTATGATAATGTTGAACCTTCAAATTCAATAATGAAAAACAGGATAGCGTACAAATCATTGATCTTGAACTTTGATTTATGGCAGTGTCCAGAAATATCACAAAATAAAATTATTAATAAATTTCTGTTATTTCAATTTACAGTATTTATAGAAAGTAGTAAGTATCGTGAGTTTAACATATATCAAGTATCAGATATGAAATTAATTAAGAGACTTTTACTAGGACTTAAAAGAGAAGATTTTCTTGATGATGTCTTACCAGTTGTTAGTGACATCGTAAGAATCGTGGTCAAGATAAAGCATACTCCAGATATTGTTAAATTATTATTGCTGCACGTTATTTTCACAGTTAATGTTATAAATACAAAAAAAGAAAGTTATATAAAACAACAAACTGGTGGTGAATTAATTTTAGAAATTGTCAAAGATTTAGTAGATGAACAGCCAAAACTTCTTAAAGCATTTAATTACAATTTTTTAATATCTTTACTAAAAGGATCAAAAGTTATGAAGAAAATAGGTTTAGGATTCATTATTGATATTGTTGGTTCCAGTTCAAAAGATTATTCGCAATTTCTTTCAATTGGAGGTTTTTCTATGATTACAAATTTGTTGAAATCAGACTGGGATAATAATGATATTTTAGTGCTGATATTTTTTGCTTGTTTTAAAATGAAACCAGATAACCCTGATAGCTTAACCATAAACATGATCATATTTCTAATACCTGATAAGATTTTAAATCAATTGCAGATGCCTCATTTCTTGGGTGTATTAAACAACTTAATGAAGTTTGCAGCAATAAGTTTAACCAATGATAATTCATCAAGAGCAGCAACTAGATTGAACAATTATATTGATATGTTGGTTGCTTTGAAAAGAAAATCCAATTTTGATGATGTATATTTCAAAAATGAAGAGTGGTTAGGTAATCTGCTATTTTTAGTCATGGTTATTAAAAAGTCAAAAAATGAAATTTTGATTCAAAAATATTCAAAATTTTTGAATGAAATTTTAGTTGATAGGTTGTACATGGAAGAAAAAGAAGAAAGATTGTCTATTATTGAAAAACTGTATGGTGATTATCAAACTGAGTTTAATGCTGTGATAATCCCTCTTTTATTTGAAAAACTGAAATCGTTTCAAAGTTTATCCATATTAATTTTTGATAAATCGACTAAATGTATCACATTATGCAAAATATTTATATGTTATCTCCAATCATTTTCTGATGTTAATACAGATAATTCATTATATCTTTCAAATTTTGAGATACTAATTGTGATGTTGAAAAAAATTGTCAACTTTTCCAAAAACAATGCAAAATTATTACCTTTTTTGAAGGTTTTGATTAAAGAATTCAGTGACTCATTTATATCTATATTAATGTTCTATGTGAGCAATGTTGTAAAGTTGACAGAAGATCAGGTTTCAACCAAACTAACGTTTTGCTGCCAGATATTTATGTCAAATCCTGATATAATGGGGTACTGTCTTAACCATTCTACCTTTATGGTCTATTTTACTACATTTTACAAATTAATTACAAATACAAGCAGTTTAAGTTCATTGGGCTTAAACTGTTTAAGAGTCCTATTGTTAGAGAAACAACATTTAGAAGATATATTAGATAAATTCAAGATTTCTAAAAAGGAAGAAGTTACTTATATTCATATTTTAAAGGATATTTTAATTTTTGACGATGAGCAAGTGTTAAATTGTTTTACTGAAAATGGTGAATTTGTAACTTTCATTGAAAATATTTATACAAAAAATTTTGAAGTTTATTCCGGATCATCATTATTTGATTCAGGACCGAAAAAATATGATAGTTATATAAATGAGAAATACAAACTTGAGAAATCAACTAAAATATTAAAGAGGGATGTTGAACCATTCAATAGAGCAATTTTCAATGGAGAGTTGAAGAATATCAATTGTAGTATTCAGGATGATCTAGATGATGTTCATCACTTTATGGGCGTTTATGACTCTTTGACAGGAAATCTTTCATTTCCTCATGTGAATTCCAGTGAAATACTATATCCTACAGAAGGCCGAAACAGAAAACGAAACAAAATTATTAATGTGTCATCTAATGATTACTCTATGATAGGTAAAAAGAATTTTCAAAAAGACCGTCAAGGTCAAATTGAATTAGAAATGATAGATTCTGAAACTGTAGATATAGATAATGAGATGGCAACTTTATCTATAAATAATACAGTAAATGGTTTTAGTATAACATCAAAGGTATATGATGATGAGCAATTTGATGAAGATAGAAATAGGAGAATTTTAAGAAATTTGTTTGTTCATGATCAAATTGATATCGTTTATAATGTTACTAGAATTGTTGGTTTAGATGCAATTGAGTCGATATTAGTCATTGGCATTCATCATATATATATTGTTGAAGGTTATTTTTATAATGATAATGGAGAAATATGCTGTAGTTATGAAGCACCCGATGATCAACGTGATGGGATTGTTAAATTGTTGACAAGTTTAACTATTTCAACACAAGGGGCTGGAACAGAAAGACCAGAGATATTTAGAACGCCAAATTCGAAAAGTTGGTCACTTAAAAATATTGTTTCTGTTTCTAAAAGAAAATTTTTGCTCAGGGATGTGGGATTTGAACTTTTTTTCAAAGATGGATTTTCCGTATTATTAACTTGTATTAATAATTCGAAACGAAATAATATATTTAATAAGATCAGCTCACGTATCACAACCAAATTAGAAGATTCCAATTTAGATGAAGCCTTAAAATTAGCATCAGAGCAAAAAATCAAATCGATAAAGAATGGTTCGAAGAAAAGTGAAAATAATGGATTTAATTTTGTAGATACTATATTATCAGGCCCATCTGATATTTCATCATCTAATATCACTTCCAAATGGTGTAATGGAGAAATATCTAATTTCCAATATTTAATGCTTCTCAATACCATTGCTGGTAGAACATTCAATGACTTAACACAATATCCTGTTTTCCCATTTGTTTTGAATGATTATAATTCAGAAACAATTGATTTAAATGATCCAAAAGTATATAGAAATTTATCAAAACCTATGGGTGCTCAAAATATTGCAAGAGAGCAACAATTTAAGGATAGATATGAAGCAACAAAGGAAATGTCAGCAAGCACGCCGCCTTTTCATTACGGTACACATTATTCATCTGCTATGATTGTCACATCGTATTTAATCAGGTTATATCCATTTACAGAATCATATTTGAAATTACAGGGTGGTAAATTTGATCATCCTGATAGATTATTTTATTCTATACCGAAATTATGGAATAGTGCATCAAATGAGAATACAACAGATGTTAGGGAATTAATTCCTGAATTTTATTATTTACCTGAATTTCTAAAAAATAATAATAAAATTAAATTTGGTAAATTACAAGATGGTAAAAATGTAAGTGATGTTGAATTACCACCATGGGCTAATAATGATCCTGTAAAGTTTGTTAGAATTATGAGGGAAGCATTAGAGAGTGAATATGTTAGTAAGCATTTACCTGAATGGATTGATTTAATCTTTGGTTATAAACAACAAGGAATTGAAGCTATTAAAGCAACTAATGTTTTCCATTATTTAA
Organism: Pichia ethanolica; assembly: GCA_030570435.1. Lineage (NCBI taxonomy): Eukaryota > Fungi > Ascomycota > Pichiomycetes > Pichiales > Pichiaceae > Pichia > Pichia ethanolica. The sequence goes on along the minus strand of JAJLVP010000311.1, from coordinate 30,304 downwards.
GTTATCCCGGTGGAATTGATATTGATAAGATTCATGATGAGCATGAAAGGGCAGTTGTTATATCAATTATTCATAATTTTGGGCAAACTCCATTACAAATTTTTAGAAAGAAGCATCCATCCAAAAATGTTGAAAATTATTTAAATAGAATTAATTTAAAGGATAATTTTCTGATGAATTTTGATAATAAAATTGAGAATAAGAATGAAAGTAATCATAAAATTCAAAATAATTGTCCAAAGAATATTAATAAAGTATTATTTAATAAAAAGAATAAGAAATGGGTTGGTATAATGGAGGATAATTATTTATATATTCAAGATAATTATATTTTAAAGATTGAAAGGGAGAATTTAAATGGGATATGTATTAATGATAGTACACATTTTAAACAATTTACTATTGGAGGGTATATTAGTTGTATTGAAATATTATCAAAGGAAAGGTTTATTGTTGGATATGATACAGGAAATTTAAATATATTTGAATATTCAAATGATGAATATAAATATATAACAAATGCACAAAGGAGTATGGTTAAAATGAATAATTTTATCGCTATGGATAAAAGTGAAGGATTTTTTTCTAATATTAATCATAATAAGAATAAGAATTACATTACAAATTCGAAAGGTGAATTTTTATTATTAGATATATGTGATTTAATAAATGGGCATGATAATGAAATTATTAAGATTAAATATTTAAAAGAGGAAAGGATAATTATAACACTTGATTCTAAACGTAAATGGTTAACAATTTGGCATGAAGGGGATAAAGTTGAATTAATGAATGGTGAAATATATAAAATGAGGCAGATTAAAATTGATGATTATTATGAAGATTTAATTAGTAATGATTTAATTATTGATTTTGATATTAATGAGGATGATAATAATATTTATTGTATTACTAATAATAATAGGTTAATGATTTGGAAAATTTATGGGGAGATAATATTTAATGATTTTATGGATCAAGATATTTTGAGGAGTAAAAGTATTAAACTTTGTGAATTTATTAATGATAGTGATTATAATTATGGGAATTTATTTATAGTTGAGTATTTTACAAGTGAAGAGAATGAAGATGAGAGTGAAATTGTATTTGATGTATTTTATATATCTGAGAATTGTGAAAAACTTGAAAAACTTGTCAGAATTGATGTTGGAGATATTGTGAAAAAAGAGGATATTAAAGATTATCAATTTTTGAATATTTCCAATAAAGAATTTTCGGTTGTATTAGGTACAACTGATGGAATTAAATTTATTAAATGAATAAATATGAGAATTTATAGAGATAGTAAATAATTAAATGAATGAATATGAAACATCTATTTAGAAAATTAAATAGTTAAAAGTATATGTATGTATAAAATATATAAAGACGAATAGACGACATGCAAAAATAAAACAAAGAAGGAGAAGAAGAAGAAGAAGGGGGTGTGAATGAAAGAATGACAGTTAATAGAAACAAAGACTAACAAGTAAAACGTAATAGAACATTAAAACAAGGAGAAAAGAGGGAAGAATAAATGTAGTAAAATACGGTAACGAAAGACAAATAATAAATAATAAATAAGAAGAAATCAAGAGGGGGTTAATTAATTAATTAATTGATTGATTGATTAATTTGATTTTTTAGCACCCCATTTTTCATAAATGTATAAACCTGTTGATACATGAAATAAACCTAACCATTCTAATAAAGATAAATGACGACCTCTTAAAAAGATACTAATAGTTATAACAATTATTCTTTTCATCATATTTGCGATACTATAAGTAACAGTTGGTAAAAGTCCTAAAATATGGAAAGCTAATAAAGATTGTAAGAAATAAGAAAAACCATTTAAAATTAATAAACTCCAGGGTATTAAAGAATAATAGGGTATTGAATTTGTTTGAACTGCTGGAGTATCATTTAAATTTGAAGGTAAAAATTTTGAAGAGAATAAAATTATTGGTAATTCATAAATAAGGAATGCCGGTATTGAATAAGCTAAACCATATAAAGAGCAGTACATTAAAGTTGTCAGTTTATCGATTTTAACATTTGATTTGAGGATATTATTACCGTTGTTGATATTATTGTTGTTATTATTATTAATAATATTAGTATTTTTATTATCATTATTAATGTCAATATTTTTATTTTCTAAATATTCTAAATCTTGAGATTTATTTATAGTATTTTTTTCTAAATCTAAATCTGATAATGAAGAATTATCATTCATTGTAAATAAAGCTAATTTTGCAATTTCTTTTTTAGCCTTTAAATTTAAATTATTTGAATTAATATTAATATTATTATTTGTAATTACATTTTTAGTATAAATTGAACCAGCTGCGAAAACTGAAGTTGATAGTAAAGCATAAAAAATTCCGTGTAATTGAATTTTATTATTTAAAATTAAATTAAAGAATAAATCAGCAAAAGAGTTATTATTGATATTATTATTATTATTATTATTATTATTATTATTGATATTATTATTAAGATTTGAATTTGAATTTGAATTTAATTGTTCATTATATATTGATATTTGATTTGAATTTGAATTAATTGAATAATTTGATTGAGAAATTACAATTATTATAACACCTAAAAGTAAAGGTAATAAAGATAAATAAATTTTTAAAGAGAATAAGACTTTATAATATAATCTATAACCTAATATAATAAATAAAGGACCTAAAGCTCTAATTGAAGAAACAGTTGCAATTGGACAAATTGAAGTTGCAGCTAAACTAAATAATTTACCAATAAATTGAAATGTACCCATTGGGAAGAATAATTTAAAATATTTTTTATTTAAATTAAAAGAATTTGAATGTGGTAAAGTTGAAGATGGTAACCAATTTTTAAATTTTTTAAATGGTTTTTTATTTAATAAATTAATTGTTAAATAACCTAATAAAAAATTGAAAAAGAATTGAAATTCACCAACGAAAATTGGGAAATCGAAATTATTTAAAATTGATTTTGTTAATTGAGCTGTTAATGATGATACACTATACCATAAAATCAAATAAAATAAAATATTTAAATTAAATAATTGAGATTTAACCTTTTGAGGATGATTAATATTCTTTATTGGAATTATCAAATCTGAATTTGTTAAATAATTGTAATCCAAAGATGGGTTTAAATTCCTCAGTGTCGATGACATTATAGAGGAAGTGTTTAACGAGGGAATGAATCAATGAATCAAAAAAGGAGATGAGCCAGAAATGGAGAAGGAGGGGGTGTAAGACATAGAAATAGAAATAGAAATAGAGGTAAAAGTAGAAGTTTAAAAGATAAATTAGAAGATGTGATTGTACATGTATATATAAATTGGATATCAATTTGCTTGCTTATTGTTATTATTTATTTATTATTTATTTATTTATTTATTTACATACTCGGCATAAATTTGTGAAAAATGTGGAACGACAAATTTCAAGTCGTGACTCCGGCATGTGCGCCGATCGACGCTGCTCATTTCGCATTTTTAGCGTTTTCAGCGTTTTTAGCGTTTTTAGCGTTTTCAGCCGACTCAACTTGGCTTTTCACCAAATTGTCAGCAAATTCCGTGTCTAGTTTGATCAAAAGGAAGGGCAACACACCAATAATTAACAGTGTGATGGTTAGATATTTCAGCCAGGTGTTGTTAAGGATAATGCTCAAGAATGGTATTGAGTTCTCTAACGTACGTATCAAACCTTGAGCTTGATTCGAATCTAAACTCTCAAATTGTTTAAAACCAATTTTAAAAATTTCACCATTTAGTAATATCGTCTCATTAAATGTTTGTATAGGTAATTTCCTTTCAAGTGATTGATGTATTCCAGGTAAAAATTGTTGAATTGTTTTATTATCATTAAAATTTTTTATATCAATTATAAATTCTGATGATATTAAAAATAATAAATCTAAAGATTGGAAATTTATAAAATATTTACAATTCTCTTTAGGTAAATTAATATGAAATATTCCATTCTCATCATAATGATAATTATTAATAAATTCTATTGATTGATTATTTAATATATCCGATATCTCATATAATGAAATAAATGTTCTTGATGGATCGTGTATTAGATCATTGTAAAAATTATGATTCTTGTTATTTTTATCAGGCATTAATATATCAATGTCAACATTAATTGAATTAACTAATACTGTTAATACTGTTAAAATTATTAAACTGATTGAAATTATCTTCATTGTATTTGTCTGTTCGATATAATATAATATAATATAATATAATATAATATAATATAATATTAATTTTTTATATAAGTTATAAAGATATGGTAATAACCCTTTTTCAAATTCTCACTTTATTTGTGCTTTTTTGCTGGTTTTCCTTTTTTTCTTGTCGTCTCAAATACTTGACATTTTTCTTAACCTTTTTCTTAACCTCTTCTTCTTTCACTTTCTCTTCTTTTATCCTTCTTTTCCCTTTTGCCTTCCTCCCTTCTCCACTCATACGGAAGCGTATATATTGTAGGGCGGTTAATGCCTTTACCCAGATTGCCTCCCTCTACAACTCTTCCAAGATCAAATCTAAGTTTCTCTTTGGAATTTTTAGTGATTTAATTTAATAATAATTAAATCATTTCTAAAGTTTTACTACTACATTTAATAATAAATTATTATCGAATTTAATGGAATATTTTAAATTTTATATCTTTTTATTTACTAATCATTACAAAAATTTTTCTTTTTTTTTTTTTTTTTTTTTTTTTTTTTTTTTTTTTTTTTTTTTTTTTTTTTTTTTTTTTTTTTTTTTTTTTTTTTTTTTTTTTTTTTTTTTTGTTTTGATTACTATTTTATATTTTTTAATTAAAATCCAAATTGATTCTTTGTATAATTCATTGGTGGAATATCAGGATGTTTAACAGCTTCAAATGTTAAACATTTAAGTTCCATTTCTTGTTTATTACTACCTTCCTTTGGTGTCATTTCAATAATTGCACCAAGATTACCTTGAACATCACAATAATTTGGTGCACTAAATAATGTACATAACAATCCATTATGTTCCCATTCATAACCATTTTGTCTAACTTCATGTGATCTAATTATACCTTTTAATTTATTCTTTTCAACAAATTTTTTAGTAATATCAGGTCCAAATTGTAATCCAATTCCACGTTTTGATAATGATCTACCTTGTTCAATTTGTGGATCAGTCCAAAGTAATTCCATTTGAATACCTTCCTTTGGTGGTTGACCACGAACATTTTTAAATCTATCAATTGATCTAATTGAATCTAATGTAATATTATCATCACTAAATAAACCTCCATGCATTATTAAATATTCTTCATTAATTAATGTACAATATGGTAAATTACCAAATGATTCACTAAAACATTTAAATAATTTCTCATTATATTTAAATTTACATTCATCTTTAAATCCATAAACTGAATTCATATCATCAGTTTCATGATTACCTCTATTAATAAATATTTTATTAGGGTATAAAATTTTTAATGAATATAATAAAAATGCAACTTCACAACTCCATGATCCTCTATCAACAAAATCTCCATTAAATAAATAAACATGATTATCATTAACATTACCAAATTTTTCAAATATATTTAAAACATCATAAAATTGTCCATGTGTATCACCACAAATTGTTATTTTTTCAACATTTGATAAATATTGATAATTATTATTATTATTATTATTATTTGATTTTTCTTTAAATCCAATTTCAACCATTGAATTTTCATTTTTAAAAATTGTATTTACTGCATTAACAATTGCAAATGCATCAAATTTTGATAATTTACCACCATTTAAAAATACTTTAATCATTTTTTCAATAAATTCTTTATTTAATCCATTTGAAATAATTATATCACCATTTGATTCATTAATAATTTCAATTGTTAATAATTTTTCTAAATCATTTTTATTAGATTCAATTTTTTCAAAATCATTAAAATTAATTGTTGTAAATAAACTTTTCTCAATTACTTCAATTGCTTGTTCAAATTTAATCTTTTTAATCTCATTTGAAATTTCATTTGTTAAAATTTTAATCTTTATATCATTTTTATTAAGTAATTTAGCATTTTTACAATCTTTTAATGCTAAATTTAATTCCCTAATTGCATAATTTGCAACTGCACGACGATATAAACTTTTAACAAATAATTTATCATGATCTAATGAAATTGTACAATCATTAATTGCTAATCCATAATTTTCTAATTTTAATTGAACTTGAGCTCTATTTGAATATAAAATTGATAATGCATGTGCATATTTATGACTATGATTTCTAATATCTTCAATATTTTCACTAATTATTTGATTATCTTGCCTTTTATTTAAATCTAAATTATTATCATCTTGTTCTAATTTTTCAATTGCAATTGTATAATTTTCAATTGCACTTAAAAAATTTTGATTTTTAAATGCTTCATTACCTAATCCTTTATAATGAATATAAAATTCTTCTTTATCCATTTGATCAGTCATTTTGCTTAATCGTATAATAAATATATTAATTTATAAATATATATAATTTAGTAAATATGAAAAGAATATAAAGAAAGTGAATTTTTCAACGAGAGACAGACAGGGAAGAAATATCGAGAAGGAAAAAAGTAAAAAAAAAAAAAGGGCTGAACCTGAAAATCTGTTAATCTGTTAATTCTCGTTTCTAACTACCATAATCAGTAATTTTGATTTTATAAAAAGATGATATAAAAAATTATATATAGATATATACATATATATATATATATATTATAATGTTGATCCATAACGACCACTTCGTATATCATAATGATCACCACTTCTAGTTATATATCTAACATAAGGATAACTTGTATAATTCATTCTTGGTTCATTTATCTTTAAATATCTAACTTGTAAACCACTTGTTACAAATCCTTGCATTTCAAATTTTACATTAATTGGTACTTTCCTAAAATTCATTAAATCATTTTCATTAATTACACTTAATAACATTAATTCTGCAACCATTACATATTCTTTACCACCTTCAATTTTATGAAATTTCCATCTAATAAAATTATCAGATGGCATATATTTTAATTTACCCTTTTGATAATGAAATTTTGGTGAATCAATATCACTTGGTACAGGTATTCTAACTTCAACTTTATTTGCACTTACTTTATTTTTAAAATTTGCCTTTATTTTAACCATTATTTCAAGTCTTGTATTTGAATGATTTTTAAATTTATAATCAATTAAAAATAAAGGTTTTAAAACATTTGAATGAACTCTATAAGTAATTAAATCACATTCACCATCTGGTGGTATAAAAGAAATTATTTTATCAGATTCAAATTTTGATAATTTAACACATTGATGAAATTTAACATCTTCAACTTCAATTGATTTTTTACTATCACTATTATTATTATTATTATTATTATTATTATTACTATTATTATCTGTTAAACTTTTAATTGAATTTAAACCACTATTTATAAATTTTTCATTTAAACCTAATTGTAATTCTGGCATACCAGATAAATAACTTTTTAATTTAATTATACCATAAATTTCACTTGTTAAAATTTGACCTCTTGAATTAATTAACATATCAATACTTTCAATTACATCAAGATAAGCTTCATTCTTTTTATATAAAATACCTTGAGGTCTCCAAGATATTTGATTTGTTAAAGTTGTAGGTGGAGCTCTACGATCTTGCTTTGATTGTTTAATTTTTTTATGATTTGAAGTTGCACTTGATGATACTTGATTAATTAATTTTTCAAATGTAAATGATTGTTGAGTTATATATTCTTTTAAAATTTTATCATCTGTTAATTGTGGTATACCAAAATCCATCATTTCATCTAATAATTCATAAATAATTGAATAATTATCTTTAATTGAAATTTCATTTAATTCTTTAAAATGATTTGTTAATACATTAACTAAATCATTTAAATAAACTAATATATTAAAAACGTTAATATCTAATTTTGAAATTGCTAATATATAAATATCATTATGAACTAAAAATGAATAACTATAACCATTATTATAAATAATTGGTGGGCAATCAATCTCTGATAAATTTGTTGTTAAATTATTTGAATTTGAACTATTTTTAATTAATAATAAAGGAAATGAATCAACTAAATTGGTGGGTATATCTCCTTTATAATCTCTATGAATGATAGGACGTGCCTTGGAGTCTAATAAATAAACAATTGATGCCATTTTGGTAATTAGGATATCATTTAAAAGTTAACGATCAAAGGTTAAAAGACAAGGGTAAATCCTGCAATGGTTTTTAAACACCACACAAAACACACAAAACACACAAAACACACAAATTAATTCAAGTGAAAATCACAGTTTTTGCAAAACAAAGCGAAACGAAATTGCTGAAAGGCGGAACGAGAAGGAGCGAAAAAAGAGAGTGGAGAGTGGGCGGTGGCGTCGATCGACGGCAGAAATTTAAATTAAATTTTAAATTTTTAAAATTTTTAAAATTGGCGATAAGGCAAAAACAAAGGAAAAACAGTTTTGCGTTTTTTTTATCTAATCAAATGGCAAGATAAGTTTATATAAAGAGTATATCATATGGTGGGTGTTGTTGTTCTTGTTGTTTGGTGTGCTTTATTTTGTTTCTCTTTGTATATACACACATTCACACAGTATGACGATAGACACAGAGATAAACTACACAGCTGTCACTACACGGAAATCCCATCGCTCACTCCCTGAAGCTCACAGGTTTGCATCTTCAATACTAACAAAGAAATCACACTATTTAAATATATCATTATCATCGCCACATTGGCAATTGAAAGATTTACTAATATCTTCAAATTACTCAAACTATTCAGATGATTTACAATATAATTCTAATCCAACATTTTATTTCCCTTATAAAAATCGAATTTTCAAATTTGATTATTCATCATTATTAGAAAGTTCAAAAAATTCAAATATTCATACAAAAATTTTAAATTATTCATCAATTAAATTTCAATCAAATCCTCGTTGTTTAAAACATTTAGATGGTATAATTGTAACAGGTGGTATAAATAATATTTATGATCCTGAGACAAATCCAATTGGTTTACATAAAGGTTCATTCTCTTTATTTAATTCAAATACTTCAATAACTGAAAATTTCCAAATTGGTGAATTTATAACAAATTCAGTTTCAATTAATAAATTTTCAAATTTAAATTATAAATCTTTTATTTGTAATAATGATAAATTTTTATATCAATTTGATATTTCAAATTCAAGAATTATTCAATCTTCAAATCCAATTTATTTAAAAGTTGCATTAAATCATTCAATTTTATCAAATGATAATAAAACTCAAATAATTGTTGGAGATTCTTCAAAAATTTTTATAAATCATCCATTAGATAATAATAATAATAATAATAATAATAATAATAATAATATGGATATAATTCAAACAGATGGAGATTGTGGATTTTCTACAAGTTTTTTATCAAATAATAATCAATTTATAACATGCTTTCAAGATGGTTTAGCATTAATTTATGATTTAAGAAATTTATCAATTCCAATTCATAAAATTTATTCAACTCGTCCTAAAACTCAACCAGGTGCTTTTAGAGTTGTTAAAACTTCAAATTATAATAATGATTTAATTTGTATTTCTGAACATCAAGGTAGAATTCATTTAATTGATAATAGAAATTTCGATAATCATTCAGTTTTATTATTACCAAAATATTTATATAATGTACCACCTTCTATTAGTGTATCATATAATGATGATGATAATGATAATGATAATGATAATGATAATAATAATGATAATAATAATAATAATGAAACAAATAATTGTTTTGAAATGTTTGGTAAATATCCAATGGCAGTATCAACAAATAATATTAATAATAATAATAAATCATATTCACAATATTATAATCAACCAATTATTAAAGATATTGATGAATTTAAAGATTTAAATCATTTTGGTGGAGAATTAAATTTAGGTTATTTAGAAAGTTATAGATATATGGATAATAAATTTAGAAATTATAGTAATAATTCATTTAATTATTATAATGATATTAATGATATTAATGAAAATAATGATAATGATAATGATAGTTCAAATGCTTATAAAATAATTTTACAAGGTACATTAGATAGAGAAGATATTTTAAAAAGAAAAATCTCAAATAATTATAAACCACAATTAAGTAATTTATTAACTTATACAGATTCATGTCCAATTCAATTCAGGGATAAAATTAATAATGAAAATGAAGAGGACACAGAAGAAGAGAAAGAAGAGGATGAGGATGATAATGAACGAGATATGGGATGGGATGAAGATATTAATAATAAATATACAGAAATAAGGTATTTAAACGATCAATGGTGGAATCTAAATAATAATTCAAATAATAATTCAAATAATAACAATTTTAAAAAAGTATGGCCATGGGGTAAAGAAATAATTAATGATGATAATTACAATAATCATACAACAAAATTAGATGGTTATAAAATAATGGAAACACCTTTTAGAGATCCATTCTTTTATATCGATTCAGATATTGAAATTAATGGTTTAGAATTAGCAAATAAAAATGGTAATACAACACTTTGTATTGGAACAAAGGAAGGTATAATATTTTGGGATGTAAATAATTGGGAGAGGAAATCTTTCCCTTCATTTGGGTATGTTTAATGTTTTTATTATTATTATTATTATTAATTTACAAAAGAAAAAAATTAAGTAATTAAATAATGAATTAATTAAATAATTAATTGTAATTTTATCTATAAAATTGAGGTCTGGTTATATTAAGTCCATATTCATCTAATGCACTACTTAAATCTTCAATTGTTAATGTAACTTTTTCTTTATTTTGATTTGCACCTGTAGGATTTAAATTATTACCATTAATATTAACATCATCATTATTATTACTATTATTAGTATTAGTAGTAGTAGTATCATCAGTATTACCATTAGCACCATTATTAGTATTATCATCATTATTAGTATTATTATTACCACCTTTAGCCTTTGCCATTGTTGCCATTAATAAAGCTCTAGATCGAGATTGTGGATTATTTGCTGAATAAACAGCTGAATTTGATCGAATTCTTGAATATTCATATGCATCAGTTGCAATATCAGATATAAATTTTTGAGTTGCTAATGCTAATAATCTTTTAATCTTTTTTGCTTCAATATTTGAATTATTTTTATTTGATAAAAAATTTAAATCTAATCCAGATTTAGATATGTAGTAATCTGTTACAGCATCTGGTATTATAGGTGTAAAATCTGGATCATCTAGTAAATCTAATAATTCATCTAATGTTTTATCAGCTCTTGTTAATTGTGGTATATTTGGTAAACTAAAATTTTGATTATCAATCTCTTCTTTGGTATTATTATTATTATTATTATTATTATTATTATCATTATTTCCTTCTTTTTCCTTTTTTGAATGTTTATATGTTTTATTACTTGATTGTTCTTTATCGTTTGCTTTCTCTATACTATTTGAATTCTCATTATTATTGTTATCTTCAACATCTACATCCATTCTATCTGCATCTTCATCTAGCTGATCTATATCATTTGATGAGAATAATCCCGACATCGTATCTAATCTCCGTTACTATACAAATCTCTATACCGGATATATCAAACCCCTAATTAATACCTATCAATCTATCTGTTTATCAACACTAAAGGCGAAAAACCCAGCAACAACGTCAATTCTCTCCACATCGCCAACAACATTGCAATTTTTGCTCGCACTTAATGTAAACTGTGGCGGGGTTTGCAAACATGATTTGTAATCCGTTAAATTTGGCTATATCGGATTGTGTTGAACTTCTTCTTGACGTTATTTTACTTAATTATATAATATAGGGGTTAATTATTTAAACGGCAACTTTTCCTCAAGTAATTTATTACTTTTTTTTAACTCTCTTTTTCTCTTGCCCTTATTTTATTTATTTCATCTATGCTCAAGAATTCAATGAAACAACATTATCAATATTTAGTCATTGGTGGTGGATCTGGAGGTGTTGCATCAGCTCGTCGTGCTGCAAAATATGGTGCTTCAACATTATTAATTGAATCAAAATCAATGGGTGGTACATGTGTTAATGTTGGTTGTGTTCCAAAGAAAGTAATGTGGTATGCAAGTGATATGGCGACAAAATTAAAATTAGCTTATGATTATGGATTTAAAAATACAAAAGATTTAAATTTAGAATTTGATTGGAAAAATTTTAAAGAAAAGAGAGATGCTTATGTTAAAAGATTAAATGGAATTTATGAAAGAAATTTAACAAAAGAAGGAGTTGATTATATTTATGGATTTGCTAGATTTTCAAAAGATGGTAAATCAATTGAAGTTATTAAAAATGATGATAAAAAAATTGAAACTTTTACAGCTGATAAAATTTTAATTGCAACAGGTGGTAAATCAGTTATTCCAAATGATATACCTGGTTATGAATTTGGTATTGAATCTGATGGTTTCTTTGAATTGGATTATCAACCAAAATCAGTTGCAATTGTTGGTGGTGGTTATATAGGTACTGAATTTGCAGGTGTTTTCAATGGTTTAGGTTCAAAAGTTCATATGATTTTACGTGGTAATTCCGTTTTAACAAAATTCGATCCAATTATTAAAGATACAATTCAAGAAACTTATATTAAAGAAGGTATTGATATTTTAACTCATGTTAAAGTTTCAAAAGTTGAAAAATTATCAACTGGTGAAAAGAAAATTTATTTAACAAATGATAAAACTTTAATCGTTGATGAATTAATTTGGACTTTAGGTAGAAAATCTTTATTAGGTATTGGATTAGAAAATGTTGGAGTTAAATTAAATGATAAAGATCAAATAATTGTTGATGAATTTCAAAGAACAAATATTGAAAATATTTATTCATTAGGTGATGTTGTTGGTAATTTAGAGTTAACACCAGTTGCAATTGCAACTGGTCGTAAATTATCAAATCGTTTATTCGGTCCAAAAATTTATGAAAATCAAAAACAAGATTTTACAAATGTTCCAACTGCCGTTTTTTCACATCCTGAAGCTGGTACAATTGGTTTAACTGAAGATCAAGCAATTGAAAAATATGGTAAAGATGATATTAAAATTTATCGTTCACGTTTTAATGGTATGTATTATGCAATGAGTGAACATAAATTTCCAACTGCTTATAAATTAATTTGTGTTAAATCATTAAATGAAAAAGTTGTAGGTCTTCATATGGTTGGTGATGCATCAGGTGAAATTTTACAAGGTTTTGGTGTTGCAATTAAAATGGGTGCAACAAAGCAAGATTTTGATAATTGTGTTGCAATTCATCCAACTTCAGCTGAAGAATTAGTTACAATGGTATAATTTTAAATAGTTATTTATTTATTCATATATATATATTTTATACTAGAAATTTAAATTAAATAATTTATTAATTAATTAATTAATTTATTGATTTATGTTTATTAGTTTATTTATTAAGAACCAGCTTAACAGGTTCTTTCTCATCAACATAAAGACCATGTTCCTGAATATATCTTATAACACTATTTGGTAATAAATATTGAACACTCATATTTCTCCTTAAAAATAATCTAACTTTTGTTGAACTAATATCATTATAAATTAATTGTTTAATAACTAATATATTTTTTCGATGTTCATACATTATATCATGACTTAATAAAAATGATCTAACATCACTACCAGTTCTTTCAACTATTAAACAACCATAATTACCTAAAATATGATGCAGATCTTGTTCAGCCCAAACATTTGGTTCACCCATACTTTCAATTAAATCACCACCAGCTAATAACATTATTTTAACACCTAATCTTGAATTACCACTTTTACTTAATATACCATTTCTTTTAATATTAATTTCTTCATTAAAATGATCCAGTACTAAAGCAGTTCTAGTATATTTTGGTTGTAAACTTTCCCAAGCATCAACCATTAACCATGATGATGTACGTTCACATGCAAGTTCACACATACGAACACGATGATGAGCTGATGCTAAACCTGGTTTATGATAATTATCACTAACAGGTGAAAAATATGCACCAATAACTTCAAATCTAGTTTGTTCTCTAATTGCATCTAATGCCATTTCAAACATACGTAAATGTAAATAAGTAATTGGAGAGAATGAACCACATGCAACAATAACTAAAGGAAATTTATTTGATGTTGTCATTTGTTGTTTTAATCTATGAGTTGGGAAACTATAATCTTCTAAATTTTTTGATTGCCTTTGAATTCCATGTGGAACTTCTTCTAAATCTGCAATTTGATATGAATGAACTTTTGGTCCTTTTTCACTTAAAAATGAATGTGTTCGACGATTAAGTGGCAGTGTCGGTATTGAAGAATTATCAATTTGTGATTGTCCTTGTCCTTGTCCTTGACCTTGTGACTGCAATTGTGGTGATGAAATAGATTCTGTTTCAATTGTAAGTGTTTCATCAATAATTTCTCTTTCAATTCCTTTATTACTGTTATTATTACTATTTTCATTTGATTCATCACCTTCATCACTTGAACTAAAAGGTTCTAATTCTGTTGGTTGTTTAGGAATTTTATGTTTAATACTACCAATAGTATTATGATTATTATTATTATTATTACTATTCTTATGTTTTGAAACAGATGGTTCAATTGGTTTGTCTAAATCATTCATATAATCTGCAAGCACAGGTGGTTGAATTGGACGTCTATTCGGTATTAAAGTAGGAGGTAATGTTGGTTCAACATCTGGATTAGTTGATGGTGGTTGAAAATCAGGTGCATGTGTTGGATCCATTATAACTATTCTTTTTAAATTTCTTCTCTTTTAAAAAAACTACTCTTTATGTGATATTTTGATTAAATATTATAAAGATAAATAAATCAATTATTTATATGGCTGTAAGTAATATATGTGGGACTGGATAATAAATATAAACAGATGGATGTTTACCTATTTTTAATCAAATGCATAAATAGGAGTGTTCAAATAATCTGATAATCACCTTGTTATGCGAGTATAGAGCAAACCTGATTGAATATAAAATCAGTAAATACTGAAACGAAATGTAGTAAACTAGAACAGGATAAATTGAATTGAAGGACCGTCCATCGTCATCAACTCGGTGGGAAATATCGGCCAGAGAAAGCCCGCGCCACCATTCTCTTTACCCATTACGGTAAAAAAAAATGGAGTTTGAAATTTGCAAAAAAAAAGAGGAAAAGACACTCGAAAGGGGACGCATGTAAAATTATTGTGCCACACGACACCAGCTTTCAAGCCATCCCCACGACTTCGCTCCTGTTGTATTTGCATCATGATTTACGTCATTATTATTTTCATTATTATTATTATTATTATTATTATTATTATTATTATTATTAAATATTCTAGCATCAATATCATCCAGTTCAATACCACAAACAACGACACCGTTCGGGGTAATTGATCCAATGGCACTCCCAATAATATTCTTGTGATTACCACTCCTGTTATTATTATTACCCCCACCACCAATGGTTCTAATTACACGTCCATTTTCATCCTTTCTACTATTTCTAGCATTGTTAGTATTAGAATTTAATCCATAAAAGGAAACCGGTTGTCTATCTAACAATCCTAAATTACATAACCTTTCCCAACAAATTTGAATGGCATCCCTATCTAATAAATAATTATCCTCATTATCTTTTAATGTCATACCAATAACTTGAATCTTTGATTGAATATCACGTCTTTCCCTTAACATCATTTTATAATATTCATCAAAGGCCATATCAAAATTAATTTGAAAAATATTGTTCTTAATTTTAGCCCTACAACATGATATCAGAAGTTTTAATTCTGTTTCGCTTAATGTTTTCATTATTTCAATATTTCTATTCTTATAATCTTTTAAATGATTATACATTAATTCTTCAAAATTGTTCATAATAAATACAACTAATTCATTTTTAATAGCATTTAAATCTTTAATTGTATAGAAATTTTCAACAATTAATTTACGTAATTGTCCCTTTTCAAAAATATGTTTTTTAATATTGAAATTGAAAACTTTTTTGGCATTTATCAATTTCTCATTTTTTTTATCATTCCCTGTATTATTTAATTCATTATCATCAAATTTTACTATATTATAAATACATTGACAAAATTCTTCTAAATCTCTTATTTTATTAATTTGAATTATTCTTTGACTGAATCTACTTTTAACTCTTTTTTCAAGTTGTTCTCGAACTGTTGCTTTGGTACTGATCCCAATAACACTAATTGTGGTACCTTTCTTAGAATTCGGTTTGTCTCCACCTGTTTTAGATGATGATGATTGAGCCATATCGAATAAATTGTATAGTAAAGTTTGTTTAGTGCTGTGTGTATATCTATCAATTTCATCAATTAGGAAAACAATCGGTATAAATAATTTAGTTCTATTTTTTATTAACTTGTTCATATGGCTCTCATCAATTTCGGCGTCATTAGATTTTTGTTCATGTTGTTCATCTTCGTCTTCATCCTCATTTTCATTATCTTCATTTAATCTAGTACGATCAAGAATATCAATAATAACGTTCATTGTATTAGTTACTGTATTTTGCTCAAAAGTTGCCATCTTCAATGTTTCTCTTTGTGATGGATTGTATTGCGCCAAATACCAATCCAATTGACGTGCAATTTCCTTAATCGCAGTACTGTCATCTTTAAAATATGATCCATTTAATCGAATTGTGAAAAATTCATATTTTTTACTATTTTTCAAATCATATAATGCATTTTCAATAAGAAATGATTTACCAACTCCTCTCGGTCCAATTACAATGGCTGATTTACCTTCCCTTAATTTAAATGTATTTTCAAGTAACGAATAAATTTGTTCATATTCTTGAACATTACTGATTATTTTATTCCCTTTAAATGAATTTCTTGGATTTAATTTTTTAAGCACTTCAAATCGGACCTTATCAATAATTTCCGTGTCTTGTTTGCTCCAATCTTCATTTGTCATTCTCTATGTAACTTGTTAATTCATTGATCTACAAATGAAAATGTAAATAAAATAAAATAAAATTATAAATATGGATTTCATAGATTTAAAACAAATCTATAAAATTTAAAAATACTGTCATGTGTGCGATTATATTTTATTTTTTTTTATTAAAAAATTCTATAAAAATATAAACTACCCTATAATGAAAAACTACTCAATAATTAAAAATACGTATTATTCAACTCAGACCAATAGTTCACATCACTTGTATATTTGAACTTATTTATATCATAAAATACCATTAAAATGATTCTCTTCGGAAATCTACAAAGATTAGTTTCTTACTGGTCAAAATTTAATCTTTATTAGACCTTACTTCAACCTTCTATTTTTTTTTCCTTTGTTTATGTCGATTTTTGAGTCTTTTGTTCATATTATCCAACAAAGTTGAATTATATGAACTCTTACGACTGAATTTCTTTTTCTTCAAATTTCGTTTTGGTTTCGTAGATCTATTGTAACCTGCACCATTATAAATTTTCTTTTGCAAACTTTCTCTGGTATATCCACATGGTAATTTAAGTTCACGACAATTATTACATGGTTCCTTCCCATTACATGATTTTTTCACTTTGGGTGAAGGATTTCTCTGACAAGTTAAGCAGGATTTATTTTGTTCAATATTTCTTTGAATATTTTGTCTCACTTTTTCTTCAGGAATATTACATGGTAGTTTTCGTGCTATGCATTGATTACATGGTTCTAGCCTATCACAGCGATTTTCAATTTCAGAAAATCCGTTACTGATGTAATGTATGCAATCAGTATGTTTATAGTTAGGAGTCTTATAAAGTACCAATTTATTTTCTTCAGTGTTAGAAGTAACAGGAGTTGGGGATTTCTTGATATTTTGATTCAAATCATCTTTTCTTATTTTTGTTTCCTGCACAATTTCCCCATCAGAATCACTATCCAAAATTATAACATTATCAGCATTCAAAATGGTTGGTTTTTCCTTATTTCTATTTAAAGGTCTATGAGAAACAGGTTCTTTGTTCAATGAATGAGGTACATGGTTTTTATTTCTCCTTGATCTCCTGTCTAAGTTATCCAAATCACGATATTCATTGTCTGAAAATTCAAGATCTTTTAAAATATTTGATCTTTTTCTTTTTCTCTTCTTCGTTACTATATTTTTTCTCACATCTTCTTCATCGTCTTCATCTGACTCAATAATTTTTCGTCTTTTAGATCTTATTTTAACTTTATCTTCAAATTGAGAGGTTTTTGATTTTGATGTACGTTCTATATTTTCAATTCTGGTCAATTCATCACCAGAATCATCCTCTGATTCATATTCAATAGCATCATCATCAACAACAAATTGTTGCGGTGACCTGTACATGTCTTTCGGGTTTTGGTCATCTTCATCATTATCTTCATCTTCATTTGAACTTGAACTTGAACTTAAACTTGAACTTAAACTTGAGCTCATAAAGTTAGAATATGGATCATAATCACCTGATCTTTTGTTTCTCTTTTCCTGTAAACGTTTCATCAGACGACGAAATTTTCTATTTTCTTCAGAGTGAGGTGTTTTACACACAACAAGCATACTGCCTAGTAAGTGATCAATATTATTTTCACTCCTAGGAGGTGAATTGTTCTCTTTTGCAGCTGCCTGTGCAAGTAATTGGTATTCTCTAATATCAAAATCACTAGAAACACTATCATCCTCTGGAACAAATAGAGGAGAAGGTTCTCTTGCTTTATTTTCTTGATTACAGTTATTTTTTTCCGGCAATTCAGTTTCAGAACTACTATTGAAATATTCATTTTCATAATAATTTAATAGACCATCAATGGCCGATGTGGATTGAGTTGCTTGGGATAAATCATCAATTATGTTTGGTGTTCTCTTAACGGCATCGACAGTTGCAGGATTTTCCTCGTGTTTTGATTTATACGCATCAGTTTTTATGAGGTTAGAGCTCTGAAGAGTATGGTGGTGACTAATTTCATTTTTTGTTGTATTACCAAGTGGAGATTGTGTAACTAGTGGATTTTCCATCATCGTTGAAATATCATTTTCATAATCAGATGATTCTAGAGGAATTGCATCAAAATTCATAACTCTATCATTTTTTTTCCTTTTAGAGGATTCAAAACGATGGTCTTTGTCTGTCTCTAAGTTATTTGTAGAAGTTGTTTTATTTTCACTGTCGATTTCTCTGCTTTTAATTGGTAAATTCTGGGCTTTCCGTTTATCACTCTTTATATCGATTGTATTATCTTTACTAGAATTAACGTCATCAGCTTTATCATCATCATCAAATAATCCACCCGATGCTTTCAGAGTTAAATTATCAACAGATCCAATCTCTTCTTTTGTATAAACTTGAGAAGTAGTGATTTTACTGATTTTATCAGTAGATATGGGTAATAAGCCATTGCTTATAATTCTTTTACCAGATGATGGCCTGAAAGGTCTGATATTATTGTCATTTTCCTCCTCAGAGATGCTTTCATCATCAGTGCTTTCTGCACGTTGTCTAAGCTTCATGGATCTTAGTTTCGGCATTTTTTTTGTCTTTTTAGGAATTTTTATCTTGAATATGGCATCTCTTTCAGGGGCTGCTTTAAATGAATTACCTATTTGGAGGGATTGGCCAACAATTTTTGTTGAAGGTTGTTCACTCGTTTGTTTGTCATCTAATCCTGAAGTTGTAAAACGGTTTTCAGAGTAAACTTTTTTTTGTTCAGGGGATAATTGAATTGAAGGATTTTTAGCTCGTAGTTGGGGATGTTTAGGTAATGGTGTTAATTTCTTTGTTGTTGCAGCTTTGGTACATTTTTTTATATTTATATTAGAAGAACTATCATCAACCTCGTTTACTAAATCAGTAAAGGGTTGGGATGGAATCTGTACTTGAGTTTGAAGAAGTTGGGTCTGAGTTAATCTTTGAGTTTGTGTTGGTAACTGGGATAGCACTTGAGATTGGGATTGGGATTGGGATTGGGATTGTGATCGGGATTGTGATCGGGATTGTGATAATGGTTGATTCGAAGAGGAACAGGTTGAATCCATGGCAATCTCTATTGATTGTGTTGAATGAGAGTTTGTTGTTGGATATATGTTTTCTTCTTGTGGATTCGATATTAAGGAAGTTTTGGATTTTTTCGGTATTTTCGAAAAATTATAATTTTGAATAGGTTTTGTAGTAACTTCCTCTATGGGTTCGTTTTCATCAATTATAATAGAATTAGTTCTCGAATTTCCTATTTCAGTTGAAGATATTTTGTTATCTTTTGAATTTATCTGTTTTTTGTTATTTTTATCCTCTCCAAAAAAATTCAAAATTGTTGTGACTTTGCTTAAACCATTGTAAATATCAGATATAAATGACGAGCTTTCTTTCTTTGATTCAGAAGACTCTTGAGTTGATATTGATGATAGTGTTTCTCTATCATTTTTCATTTTTTGTGTTGACTCGTTTAATGGTGGTTGTGATATTAAATCATCATTAGCACTTTTAAAATCAGACTTCACATTTGCATCAATTTGCTTATTTTGATATATTTCTTTATCAACTTTGAATTTTGAAATATGTTTTTGATTTAAAGCTTTTTCAACTGGTAAAAGATCATCTTCATTCACTCCAATAGATCGTATATTCCCCTCAAAATGTTTATCTAATTCTGTTATTTCATTTGTAGATTTTTTAAAAGAATCTGCATCCTTATTATCAAGTTTTTCGTTATTGTCATTACTATCATGTTCCACAACATGAGATTCATTTATATGTTTAGTTTTTAATTCTTTACTTTCCTTGATTTTTTCTACACTTTCAATTTCACTTTCCGAATCAGAAATAGTTATATGAGAATCACTCTCATCGTGGCTTGTGCTGGATAAATCGATAATATCAGGATCACTCTCAACAAGAGGAACTATAGGTTGTTTCAAAAGGAAGAATTTTCTTTCCCTATCCATTGATATTAATTTTTTAGTTTTGTAATATCTCTCTAATATCTAGTTTCAATTTCAATGAAGTGATGATGTACTTTTTTAAATTAAAACATCAAATATATTCCAGTTGGATCTATATTATATATATATATTTTTAAGATCAGATCCATTAAAAATAGCTGAGCATAAATCTACATAGTGATAATGGTTTGTTATTTTTTTGGCGTTTTCCGGTGCACAGGTTTTCATTATCGCACGATTTCCCTATTAGTAAATTTTAAACAAATTTATATAGGAAATGACAGTTTAGATAAATATAACATTTTTAAATCATGGCCTTCTGCCATCTGGGTTGGGTTTGTAACCATTACTCCTTTTTTTGATTTGTAATCAATTCACAATATCTTTTATATTGAATATTTATTATAAAAGAATCAAATATATACCTTACATTAAATAAATAACTTATTAAAATATGACTAGTGGACCATTAACACCATCTGTTGTTGATTTACTTTCACATTCAAGTTTTTTACATCTTGCCACATGCTCGGACAATGTTCCACATGTTAGTTTAATGAATTATACCTTTATTGAACCAACCAATGATGATTCTACTAAAACTTGTTCACTTTTAAAAGAATTCAAAAATTTAATTTTAGTTGCCACCCCAAAAAATACCCAAAAATTTTCCAATCTTGAAAAAAATGGTAAGTGTTCAATGCTTATACATGATTGGGTTACAAATAATAATCAAATAAATAATGATGATAATAATGTTTTAAAATTATTACAAAGTATTAATCAAAGTGAAGTTGGAGATTTAAGTGTTACTCTTGATGGTCATGTTGTTAAATATTTACTTGATAATAAGTCTGATGAATATGAATTTTTTAAAAATTTACATTTAAAGAAAAATCCACATGCTAAAGCTTTCGTTGAAGGTGATGATGTTGCACTAATTTTAATACAAATTGATGAATCTAAAGTTTCTGATTCCAATAATAACGTTGCTAAATTTAAATAATTATAATACATATACTATATAATAAATTAATATAATGACAAAACCTGTAAATTAAAATGGCTTAATTAATAGAAGTAAAGAGGAAAGAGTATTTTTCAATTATCTTAAACTTATTTTGTTTCATACTAATTACCTTCTGAACCAAAATCATTTGTAAATTCTATAAATTTATCTAAATCTTTTTGATTAACAGTTGGTTTGTTGGTTTTAACTGCTTGTAAGAAATCAGCTAAACAGAGGTCAGGTTCTTTTAATTGATCACCATCAAGTTCCATCCAATTCATTTCGATGGCACCATTATCACCTGGGGAACATGGTTGATATTGTGTGAAATGTTCACCAGTTTCACTATTTATACTATCTACTTTTTTAAAATGAGTTGCAGATTGAATTTTTCTGATTGGTTGCATTAAAGCATCTTTAACAACAACGGCAATATCATGACCTGAATAACCATCTGTTATATTTGCTAGTGTATGATAATCTTGTGGAGTTAAAGTACATGGAGTATCACCAATGTTTAATTTAAACATTTCTAACCTAGCTTCAGGATCTGGTAATGCAATATAAATTCTTCTTTCAAATCTTCTTCTGATGGCAGAATCTAATTGCCATGGGATATTAGTTGCACCTAAAACTAAAACACCATCAGAATCATTACCAACACCATTCATTTGAACTAATAATTCCGTTTTAATTCTTCTTGATGCTTCACTTTCACCCTCACCTCTTGGACCACATAAAGCATCAACTTCATCAATGAAAATAATTGAAGGTTTTTGTTCTCTTGCCATTGAAAATAATTGTTTAACTAATCTTTCAGATTCACCCATCCATTTACTAACTAAATCAGAAGAAGAAACTGAAAAAAAAGTTGAATTTGCTTCAGTTGCAACAGCTTTTGCTAAATAAGATTTACCAGTACCTGGAGGTCCATATAATAAAATACCAGAAACTGGTTTACGTTTACCTTTAAATAATTGTGGGAATTTCACAGGTAAAATGACAGCTTCTTTTAATGCATCTTTTGCAGCATCTAAACCGGCAATATCAGACCATTTCACGTTAGGTTTTTCTGATAAAATTGAATTTGCCAATTGACTCCTTAATTTTTTGTTATCATTATCATCATCTTTACCATTATTATTTGATGAATTTGGATCAAGTTTTTTAGATTTAACATTACCGGAAGTTGAACTAACTTCACCATTTTGATCTTTCTGATTGTTATTTACTACATGTTCTTTTAATTCTTCAGCCCTTGATAAATATTCTGTAAATTTTGCTTTAATAGTTTCTTTTGCTTTCTGATTTTTTTCATATTTTAAGGCAAGCATTAAATAATCTAAGCCATTATAATATAATTGATAAGCTTCTTCATATTTTGATGCAGAATCTGCTTCAATTGCTTTTTTCACAAGTTCAACTCCTTTATCTAAAAATTCCGAGGTATTTGACATTTAAAAAATGATATTTATCTATATTTTTTTCTTATTATTTAGTTTTTTCAATTAATTGATTTATTATTTCTAGGATTGTTATATCAATAGAAGATTGCTTTATCAAGTTACACATCATATCAAAAGCTGTGTTACTTAAAAATCAAATTAAGAAGTCAAAATTGATTACCGATTAGCGATGCAAAAAATATGATTTAACACATCCGTGCACGCAAACTGATAAAGGAAAAGTTGTTAATGACGATAATTCCCATTTTTCATCTTGCATCATCATGAATTATAATTCTGTTTATAAATTGCCTTTTTAATAAAGATTAATTACTGTTAAGCAAGAATGTCAAATGGAGTGAAAAATACAAATATAGATAATTTCGTTGCAAAGCAGTTAACTGGTGGAAGAAATAGAGAAAGCAAACGTTTATCATTAGAAGAAGTAAAAATAATTGAACATTATTTGAATAAGTTCAAAAAACAGATTAAAGACAATAAATTTGTAACTTTGAAGTATCAAAGTAACAATTTGACTGTTAAATCATGGTTTGCTAAGATCAGAGGATTTTTTAAGAATATAGAAAATCATCTCTTAAGCACATTTTTGCTGCATTTTACAGGATGTATGGATTTTGAAACTATTTTACGTTGTGGTAACGAGTATGATATATTAATAAGGGAGAAGTATAAAATTGATGATAAGGAACTGAGATTTTATATATTATTGAAAATTCGAAAATTACTAAATGAAATGTTTAATTATTTTAATATTGATTTAGCTATAAATGATATAATAGGTACCTTTATAGGTGAAGAAATTTTCAAGAGGTTCAAGAATAAGTTAAAACTCAATAATGAGTTAAAAATTGAAATGGTACCATTATTAATTGATCATAAACTTATTATTATTAATGAATATATAAAAAAGGCAGAAAGGAAAGGTTTAGATTCAATAGTTATTAATAGTAGTAATAAACGTAGACAAATTGAAGGGTCTAATTTTCCTAATTCACAAATGTTAAGTAATAATACAGGAGACAGGATTATAGGATCATTGAGACCAAATGCTTTAATTAGTGTTAGCAGTTTTATGGATAGCAATAATAATAATAATCATTTCACTTTTGAGTATGAATCAGATTATTCACCTGATAATTTAGGAGATTCTAGTGACTATGATGATTATGGGTATAATGTAAATAATAATGGTAATATGAGACAAAGAGAGAAAAAAATGAGAGGGAATGTGGAATCCACTTCGACATATAATGATCTTCCAGATCTTGATTACTTTGATCTCGGTGAAGAAAATTATAGGGTTAGTCGTCATCCTGATGGTCGTTTATATACACGAGATGAATTGGCTTTCATACATGATGGAACTATTATAATTAGATACAGTCCTAGCGAAATCGCAAAGCGTAGAGCCCATCTTATTCAATTTCCTGATGACGATATTAGTGAGTACTATGGGGATAATGATAGTGATAATCCCTGATAGTTAATATTATATTTGATTTTTGTAGACAATTCTTGCATATATTAGATATCATGGAAATATCTTCTAATATCGGGGTTAATTGTTTACAACAAATCAAATATCATCTTGTAGTGATATGTACGGTTAAATAAATTAATAAGTAATCATTAAAAATGTGAAATATTACCAAATTGATATACGACAATTCGGCTATAAGCTATAAGTATTACATTTATCATAATATACAGCTAACATGTTTTGTCCTACCATTTCTTGTCAACTTTTTTGCTATTTTAATATATGCAACTCTCTCCCTCGCAAGTAACCTTGTCTTCTTCTTGAAAGTTGATTATTATATAGAAAGGAACATATATAAATACATATATAGAAGATATAGAGATTTAACAGAATCAAGCACCTTACGTACTAACAGATTAAAAGCCCTATTTTACTAACAATGTCAATTGAAAATATTTTAAACACTACTGGCGAAACAATTGAATCCAGTACTTTACATCCAATTACTGAAAGTTCTCCTCATGATTTAAATCAAACTATTATTAATCAGGAAAAAGATGAACATATGCTTGATGTTCCACCTGAAGAAGACTACCATGCTAGATATCATGGATTTACTACTGTTACCGAACCTATTGATTTCGGAACACGTACTACTATCAGCAGTAATTATCGTACTGTCTGGAAAGATCATATCACGCTTTTACAAGCTCATAAACAATTTATTGATCTTATTTATGACGAGACCAAACATAAGCATATTGCTAAGTGGGCTCAGTCAATTATTGAAATTTTATTATCTACGACTACTCGTGATATCTTATATCCCTTAGAGGATCTTTTTATTCAGGATTTTTCACCTGACTCACTTCGTAAAACCACTCATGGGCCATCGGCCAGAAATTTAGTGACTACCTGTAATCGTTTTGATGAAAATACACATGGTATTATTTTAGAACAGTTAAGAGATATAGTAAGAACTTCCTTAACTAATATTTTTAAGATTTTAAAGTGGAATGAAGTAATTCATAAAGTTGGTCGTCATTATTCTCCGACATCCAATAAACAAATTAAAGAAATTTATGATGCATGTGGTGTTCGTTCCAACGCCAAATTATATGCACTACCTATTGAAGCCCAAATGGCAATAGTATTAAAAGTTTATGATGCAACTGGTGTAATTCAACCAAATGCCCAATTATTAAAATTAGCTGAACATTTAAATGGCCAAGCTTATCTTGAGCATAGAAAAACGGCCAGATTAACAGTGGATTCAGCAACCACTTATATTATTAATGCAATTTCTGAAACTGCAAAATTAACTACTGAAGAACTTAGATTCCTCGTAATTTTAAGGCATATTGCTGATCCTTTATCTGAATTATCGGCCAAAGATGCCACTATTATCATGAAAGAAAATATGACTGAATTTCTTAATAAGACAGTCAATAATAATTTTCAATTTAATGCAGAAGCATTACAAAGGGTCTTTACTAAAGCTGAAAGAAAAACTCAGTTCAGATCTGTCAACCCTCATCAATCCACGTTATTTTATCCAGCTGGGTCGGACGATTATTTTAAATCTAAAATCTACCAATATGACTAATACGGCATATAATTCAACACATAAAAGGATGAAATCTACTAGGCACTACCCATCAGAAGCTTATTTACCTGCAAAAGCTGAAATAGAACTATATGGTCATTTTCATATTCCTAATGAACATTCATGGAATGCAAATGGAGAAATTAATCTAGAATATTTAAAAATCTATGGGAAAGTTGCAAAAGTAGCTGAAGATGTCAGAAGACATATAGAGCGTTACAAAGAACCAACACAACCACCGAATTTATACCAACCAATCGTTCCAACTATAATCACTATTCAAACAGAAACCATAATAACATGAATAAAATAATTCACAAAATAATAACAATACCAATTCATATTCTGATCAACGTAGAAACAATCATTATACATCACGAATTCATATTTGGGTATTTTTAAATTGTTTGGATATTATAAAAACTATGAAAAAATTTTCACATATGGGCATATGAGTGATATTAAAATAAAAGAGAATATCGACGCGTCTATCTGGATCAAATAGAAAATTGAATAAAAACGAATTTCAAAAAAAAATTAAGCCGCAAAACTTAAAATAATTTTAAATGACGAATTTTATTTCATTTTTCTCGTTTTTCTCGTTTTTCTCGTTTTTTTAATTATTTTTAATTATTTTTAATTATTTATTTAATTAGTATTTTTTTATTTTGCTACTCATTGTTAAAACGATCAAACTCATTATTTATTTATTTTGTAGGTACACCTTTTTCTTTGCTGAGCATTACCGAATAATTTATATTTTATACTCGTTTTGAGGTGTTTACTTTACCTGCTGAAGTTGTTATTGCCTCTTTTTCATTAAATTTGTTTTCACACTCTATTTGCTTGCTAACTTTGTAGTTACTCAACTCTATAAATATCTATATATAATATATTTTAAAATAATTTAATATTACATATTAGAATAAATTACTATATTTTGTGTTATACATTATTTTAAAGGATTATTCAAATTTATATATAGTTAAATCAATTGGCTTATATATTAATTCATTAAATAATTAATCAATCAATTAATCAATTGTTAATTTGTTAAAATTTAATTTATTCATTATTTGTACATTATTATCTTAACTTTAATTAAGTTAAACTAAATTAAACTAAATTAAATTAAATCAGACTAAGTTAAATCAGAAAATGCCAAGTCGTGCACGTTTAGATGAGCTTTTAGAAGCTGTTAAAGGTGAATTTGATAATTTAACAAGAGAAACATCTCGTTATAAAGATGATCATCATGAATATGAACTTAAATTAAATCAACAACATCAAGAATTAACTAATATTAGTAATACTGTTTATGAATTAGAACAAGCTCATAGATCAATGAAAGAAGCTTATGAAAGAGAAATTATGAAATTAAAACAAGAATTGGAAGTTAGAGATAGATTATTAGAACAACAATCTTTACAACAAGCTGTTGCAGCTCAAGTTCAAGCCCAAGCTCAAGCACAGGCTCAAGCCCAAGCACAGGCACAAGCTCATGCACAAGCTCAAGCTCAAGCTCAAGCTCAAGCTCAAGCTCAAGCCCAAGCCCAAGTTCAAGCTCAAGTTCAAGCTTTACCATATGGTCAAACAACTCAACAATTACCACCACCAAATTTATCATCACCATCACCATCAACTTATAATAATCAATTAAATAAACCAGATATTTTTAATAATACCGATAAAAAGAAAACTTTAACTCCAATAGCTCCTTTAACATCAAGTTTACCAAATCCTACAGTTTCAAACTCAACTGTAACTTCAAATAATTCAAATAATTTATTAAATGTTCATCCAACATCAATTCCACCAATTTCATCACCATCAACTCAATCAAATGCTGTATTAAATAAAACTTCAACAGAAACTTCATCAATGGCTACAACTCCAGCTACAACTAATGCTACAATTAATAATAAAACTTCACCTTCAAAAAAATCAGATACTGAAAAATCTCCAAAATCTACTAAAGAAACATCTTCAACAACAACTACAAATAATACATCAACAACAACTTCAACTGCGCTAACAACAACAGATTCAAAGCAATTAACTAAATCTTCTGTTACTGAAGAAACTTTATTAAAAAGAGCTCAACATAATAAACCAATACCTGCATTTTTAAAAGATTTTGATGCATTTGCTTCATTACCTTATAAAAAGCAACATAATGATTATTATTTAGTTTATAATCCAAATATTCCAAAGAAAGTTGATATTTCATTAGTTCATTCATTTGATCATACATCAGTTGTTTGTTGTGTTAGATTTTCGAAAGATGGTAAATTTTTAGCAACAGGTTGTAATAAATTAACACAAGTTTTTAGTGTTGAAACTGGTGAATTAGTTGCAAGATTAAGTGATGAATCTTCAATTTCAAATAATGGTGGTTATGATACTGATACAGGTGATTTATATATTAGATCTGTTTGTTTTTCTCCAGATGGTAAATTTTTAGCAACTGGTGCAGAAGATAAAATTATTAGAATATGGGATTTAGCAACTAGAACAATTGTTAAATATTTAAAAGGTCATGAACAAGATATTTATTCATTAGATTTTTTCCCTGATGGTAAAAGATTAGTTTCTGGTTCAGGTGATCGTACTGTTAGAATTTGGAATGTTTATAATGGACAATGTTCATTAACTTTAAGTATAGAAGATGGAGTTACAACAGTTGCAGTCTCACCAGATGGTTCATTAATTGCAGCTGGTTCATTAGATAGAACTGTTAGAGTTTGGGATGCAAATAAAGGTTATTTAGTTGAAAGATTAGATTCATCAAATGAATATGGTAATGGTCATATGGATTCTGTTTATTCTGTTACATTTACAAATCAAGGTAAAGAAATTGCATCAGGTTCATTAGATAGAACAATTAAATTATGGTCATTAAAAGATTTAGATAAACAACCAAGTAGTATCTCAAAATCAAATTGTGAAGTTACATATGTTGGACATAAAGATTTTGTTTTATCAGTTTGTTGTACACCTGATGATGAATTTATTTTATCAGGTTCAAAAGATAGAGGTGTTATTATGTGGGATAAAGAAACTGGTGAACCTTATATTATGTTACAAGGTCATAGAAATTCTGTTATTAGTGTTTCTGTTTCACCTGTTTTAAATCCTAATGGTGGTTATTTTGCTACTGGTTCTGGTGATTGTAAGGCAAGAATTTGGAAATGGGAAAGAATTACTGAAGCATAATGATATTGTTATTTAACAATGAACTAGAAAATGAAATTAAAATTCGAAAATATGAAAATTCAAAAAACAAAAATAAATTAGCAAAAAAAAAGAAAAAAATCCTCAGAAAAAAACTCTTCGTATTTAAACTGTACATTTACTATTTACTTTATATTTTGGTTTTTTTTAATTTCTTCCTAGTTCTCTTTTACGTCTATCATTATTTCTATTTCCTTCATTTACTTTTGACTTTTTTAACCTACAATTTTTTATTTTTTGTTTTTTAACTTTTTCTCTTTGATTTTGTATTCTCTTAGTACATTAAATTTCCTATTTATTTGTTTGTTTTATTATATAATTTCTTTAAATATTCTGTAATAAGTATATACAGTATTATAACTATTAGTCCGGTTAGTGAGGATTCAAAATTGAAATGGTCATTTGTTAGATCTGACTGAATCTGAGCGAATCTGAACTGAAAACAATTATCTATTTATAGAAACTACCGACGGGTGAAGTAAAATA
>JAJLVP010000310.1:0-49383 GCA_030570435.1 Pichia ethanolica | reverse complement strand
AACAACAACAACAATCAATACAGCAAAATACTGATTTTGATACAGATAATAATACATTTGTTGATCAATTACAACCACAAAGTGAAATTGATTTTTTAAAATATCATACATCACATTCACCATTTGATAAAGTTCCAAAAGATGATCTGGAATTAAAAGTTAAAACTCCACAAAGACATTCATCATCAAGATTTGAACCTTCATTACCAAATCAAACATTTGAAAAATCACCACCATTTGAAGAAGTTGATCCACAATTTCATATTGATTTATTTATTCAAAAAGTTGATCAATGTAAAATAATGTTTGATTTTTATGATCCATCATCTGATATTCAAGGTAAAGAATTAAAAAGAATTACATTACATGAATTAACAGTTTTTATTAGTACAAATAGAATTAATTTTACTGAAGAAATGTATAAACATGTTGTTGATATGTTTAAAATTAATATATTTAGACCAATACCACCACCTGTAAATCCAATTGGTGATATTTATGATCCTGATGAAGATGAACCAGTTTATGAATTAGGTTGGACTCATATGCAATTAGTTTATGAATTTTTTTTAAGATTTGTTGAATCACCAGATTTTAATAATACAATTGCAAAACCTTTTATTGATCATAAATTTGTTTTAACTTTATTAGATTTATTTGATAGTGAAGATAATAGAGAAAGAGATTGCCTTAAAACAACACTTCATAGAATTTATGGTAAATTTTTAAGTTTAAGATCATTTATTAGAAAATCAATTAATAATATTTTTTTAACATTTATTTATGAAACTGGTCATTTTAATGGTATTTCTGAATTATTAGAAATTCTGGGTTCAATTATAAATGGATTTGCATTACCTTTAAAAGAAGAACATAAAATTTTCTTAATTAGAGTTTTAGTACCTTTACATAAGGCAAGATCATTATCATTATATCATCCACAATTAGCTTATTGTATTTTACAATTTTTAGAAAAAGATACAACTTTAACTGAAGAAGTTATAATGGGTTTATTAAGATATTGGCCAAAAATAAATTCACCAAAAGAATTAATGTTCTTAAATGAAATTGAAGATATTTTCGAAATAATTGATCCATTAGAATTTCAAAAAATTGAAATTCCATTATTTGCTCAATTATCAAAATGTATTTCATCACCACATTTTCAAGTATCTGAAAAAGTTTTATGCTTTTTTAATAATGAATATTTTGTTTCATTAGTTACAGAAAATGCTGAAAATATATTACCAATTATATTTCCTTCAATGTATAAATTAGCATTACCTGAATTAGAATTAATTGAAAATCAACAAAATCAAGATGATATTGATTTTGATGAACCAAATAATTGGAATAGAACAATTTCAACAATTGCTTATAGTGCTTTAAAAATTTTTATGGATACAAATCCAGTCGTTTATGATCGTTGCTTTGTTTTATATGAACAACAAATTAAAGAAGATGATGAAAGAAAAAATTTAAGAGAAGAACATTGGAAAAAATTACAAGAATATGTTGATAAATTGAAAAAAGGTGAAAAAGAGATAGATGTTGAAATCAAATAAATAATTTAGATTAAATTATTATACAAAGAAAGAAAGAAAATTTTTAAAAAAAAAAACAAAAAAAACTAATATATATATAAAATCAAAATAAAATAAAATAAAATATAAAAAAAATCAATTCCTTATCATTACTACTATTTTACATCCATTTATTAATATTTTTTATATAGTCAATCTATGAATATATAATTTTTATTATTATTACTATTATTTATTTATTTATATAACGAATAATGAATATATTTAAATTTATATAAAAAAAATTATGATTAAATTTCAAGTTAAAATTAAGTAGTACTTTTATATTCTCTTAAAATAACTGGAACTGATGATGGTGGTAATGCACCAAATTCAGTTATAATTTTTTGAATATATTCTGGTGGTGTAAGATCATAGAGAATATTTAAAATATTTAAACTTGGATACGCTTTCCAATTTGATAAATCATATTCATCATCTTCTTTTTTACTCTCTTCAGTTTTATCCTTTTGTTGTTGTTGTTGTTGTTGCTTTTGCTTTTGCCCTCCTTTTTTACCCTTTGAATTATTTTCTTTCTCTATTAATTTATTATTATCTAATTTATTTAAATATTGTTGTAAATTAAAACCTGTTTTATTAAATGGTTTTGTATTAATTAAATCATCAGAATCACCTAATTCATTTAATGTAACTGAATCAAGTTGAACTTTATCACTAAATTTTAAACTTTCACAACAAACTAAAACTGGTATACTTTTATTTTTACATGACATTGAAACTAATGCAGTACCAACTCTTGAATAAAGTCTACCATTTGATAACATTGAATGAGCTCCAAGAAAGCAAAAATCAATATTCGATTTTTCAAGAACTGATGATAATGAACTAATTAAATTATAATGCAATTTAATATTTTCTAATTTTGATAATTTTTTAGCTAATTTTTTACCTTCAAATAATGGTTTGCTATCAATTATATAAATTTCAAATTTTTTATTTTGTTCAGTTGAACAAAATTCAAATAATTCATATAAAACATTTGAATGACCATAAGTCAAAATTTTTGAATTATTATTAATATGATTTTCAGCATATTCAACAATTACTTTATCAGCAATTATAATTTTTTCCATTATAAATTGATCTATATGATCAATTAAAATTTTCTTTGAATCTTCTTCACTTGTTGTAATTGGTATAATTGAAATTTTTTGTTTTAACCAACGAATTGCATTACCCATTGAAATACTTAAAGGTCTACCAGTTTTTAAATATTCAATTTGATGACTTAAATGACCTGTTAAATTTCTTTGTAAACTTGTTCCTTCTGGTGTAATATATGAATCAATTACATCTTTAAATGCTTCCATCATTGCAATACAACGTGCACTTGATCCAACAATTTTATAAGTTGAAAT
Organism: Pichia ethanolica; assembly: GCA_030570435.1. Taxonomy (NCBI): domain Eukaryota; kingdom Fungi; phylum Ascomycota; class Pichiomycetes; order Pichiales; family Pichiaceae; genus Pichia; species Pichia ethanolica. The sequence goes on along the minus strand of JAJLVP010000310.1, from coordinate 46,421 downwards.
TTTTAATGTTAATGATAAAATACTTGGATGAACAATTGATGCAATTTTTGGAGTTGAAGAAATACGTTCTTCTCTTGTCTCTAAATGTCCAAACATTGGTGGAATTTTCAAATTTGTATCATGAATTTTTGCATCATTTAATTGTTTCTTTATATGAGAATTTGTCTTATGAGTTTTATCCTTTCCTTCTTTATTACTATTATTGTTATTATTAGTGTTATTATTATTTTGTTTAGGTTCAATTCCAGCTGCTTCCTTTGCTGCTGCACGTTTTGCTGCTTTTTCTTTCTTTTTCAATTCTTTTAATTCTTTATTTGAAAGTGGCTTTTTTGCAGCGGTATCATTTGACTGAGTCTTTGTTACCTCATTCTCCTTCGGTTTTGATTGCTGTGGTTGCTGTTCTTGTTGTTCAGACATGTTTTGCTGTCAACACAAATGATAATTTACTGATATTCCTTATATAGAGATGATCAAAAAGTGATGAACGTACATATATTTGGGACTTATGGAAAAAAAACGTTAAACAAATCTCCTTCTAAAAATCAAAAAAATATGAAAAAATCAAAAAAATATGAAAAAATCAAAAAAATCAAAAAAATCAAAAAAACTCATTACGTCGATCGACCCACCAATTTTCTTTTTCTTCACACTTTTTTTTTTTCAAACAGCTGCGAATTTAACGGAGAGAAAAAGAAAAAGAAACAAATAATTTTTAATTTTTAATTTTTAATTTTTCAAAATTTTTTTTCCTTCTTCAGACATGAAAAAAAAAATCGACAATGTTATTTTTTAATCTTTATTATTACGAATACTGTTAATGTTCTCTCTTTTTCATTTCCTCCCTTTGCATAATATCACAACAACAACAACTAATAGATATCCAAAATGAGTACTGATGAAGCTGATAAAAATGTCCAGATGTGGAAAGTCAAGAAATTGATTAAATCCCTTCAAAATGCACGTGGTAATGGTACATCAATGATTTCACTTGTTATTCCACCAAAAGGTCAAATTCCAATTATTCAAAAGATGTTAACAGATGAATATGGTACTGCTTCAAATATTAAATCAAGAGTTAATAGATTATCTGTTTTATCTGCAATTACTTCAACTCAACAAAAATTAAAATTATATAATAATGTTCCAAAGAATGGTTTAGTCGTTTATTGTGGTGAAGTTTTAACAGATGAAGGTAAAGAAAAAAAATTAACAATTGCATTTGAACCTTTTAAACCAATTAATACATCTCTTTATTTATGTGATAATAAATTTCATGTTGAAGCATTATCTGAATTATTAGAATCTGATGATAGATTTGGTTTTATCGTTATGGATGGTAATGGTGCATTATTTGGTGCATTATCAGGTAATACAAGAGAAATTTTACATAAATTTACAGTTGATTTACCAAAAAAGCATGGTAGAGGTGGTCAATCTGCTTTACGTTTTGCTAGATTAAGAGATGAAAAAAGACATAATTATGTTAGAAAAGTTGCAGAAGTTGCAGTTCAAAATTTTATTACAAATGATAAAGTTAATGTTGCTGGTTTAATTTTAGCAGGTTCAGCAGATTTTAAAAATGAATTAAATAAATCAGATATGTTTGATTTAAGATTACAAGCAAAAGTTATTAAAACTGTTGATGTCTCTTATGGTGGTGAAAATGGTTTCAATCAAGCAATTGAATTATCAGCAGAAACTTTATCAAATGTTAAATTTATTCAAGAGAAAAAATTAATTACTCAATATTTTGATGAAATTTCAATAGATTCAGGTAAATTTTGTTATGGTATAGATGATACTTTAAAAGCTTTAGATTTAGGTGCTTGTGAAACAATTATCGTTTGGGAAGGTTTAGAAGAAATTAGATATACTTTAAAAAATGTTGAAGGTGATGAAGTTGTTAAAATAATTAAACCAGGAACTCCAAAGGAAGATTATTTAATTGATAAAGATGGCTCTGAATTAGAAATTGTAGCTGAATTACCATTCTTAGAATGGCTTGCAGAAAATTATAAAAATTATGGTGCAACTGTTGAATTCGTTACTGATAGATCTTCTGAAGGTGCGCAATTCGTTAAAGGTTTTGGTGGTATTGGTGCATTATTAAGATATAAAGTTAATTTTGAACAATTAATGTCTGATGATGAAGATGAATTTTATTCAGATTCTGATTAAATGTAATATGATCTTAAATCAAAAAACGATATTTATTTAAGACGATTAAAAAATTAATAATTATATATATATAAAAGAAAAAAATAACAGAAAAAATGAAAAGAATAACAACGTTTCTCCCTTTATATCTATCGAACTCATACACTTGTGCTTTTCCTTAATACTTCCCCTTCTTCCTTGTTGTATACATTAGCATTATTTTACTATATTATGCTATTTTTTTTTTGTTCTTATTAAAATTTATTATTATGCTATATAAATATACTAAATAGTTTAATACTTATCTGCTACATAAAACTTTGATTTTATATCTTATATCTTATATCTTTTGCTTTTTAGCTTTCTTTTTATCTTTCAATACAGTAAGTGCATCTTGTTGAAGATAACCCATAACCGTATTAGTACCTTGATTTTTTAATAACATTTGTGCAACATTGTTTAATCCTCCAGCAATATATGATCTTCTTCCAGATTTTCTAATTTGCTTCTTTAATAAATCTCTTAATTGTGCTTTCATAACTTTTAAATTTTGTTTATCTAAAGTTTTACCTTCTTTTCTTTTACGATCTCTTTTTAGGAAATCATCTTCAAATTCATCGATATCATCAACACCTAATTCTTCAGCTGCTTTTTCAATCCAACTTTGTTCTTTTTTAACACTTTGTGTTGCTACTTCAGCTTGTGCAATTTTAGCAGCTAAATCTAACCTTTCCTTTAATTGATCAAGTATATCAGTATCAATTGGCAACGATTTAATATCTTCAATTTTATCCTTTTTAGATATAACTTTTCTTAAATTTCTTAATGGACCAGATGCTTCATGTGGTGAACATAAAACAACAGAAACACCTTCACTGCCAGCACGAGCAGTTCTACCTGATCTATGAACATATGCATCTGCAGTTCTTGGTAAATGATAATGAATAACATGTTGAATACCAGGTATATCTAAACCACGAGCTGCAACATCAGATGCAATTAAAACAGATGATTTATTTTCCTTTTTAGCAATTTCTGAATTCTTTGCAAATCTTTCTAAAGCTCTTAAACGTTGCTTTTGAATCATTGATGAATGAATTGAAACAGTTGGAATACCTAAATTATTTAACATAGGTGCTAAACGTTTAACAGAATCAATAGAATTAGCAAATACAAGTGTTGTACCAGGAAAAACTGAAATAAAATAATATAACATTAAATCACGTTCCATTGGTGAACATGGAATCATTGCTTCCACAATTTTATTTGCAACAACATCCTTTGGATTAACATCAATATATTCAGGTTTACCACGAAATCTTAATTTCTTGCCTAAGATTTCTAAAACTTCTTTAATATCTGATTCTTCATCATCATTATCATATTTACGTTTCTTTGTCTTATTCTTAATATCATTTTTATTATCTAATTTACCAAATAAATCTTTTGAAAATGTAGCAGAAAATACTAATGATTGCCATCTTCTTCCAATACCTGCAATATCTTTTGCTCTATAGTTGTTAAAAATTTCAAGAATTTTCTTTAATTCGTCAAAATGTCCATCTTGTAATAGTCTATCAGCTTCATCTAAAACCAAAATATCAATTGATGATATTTGCTTTGCCAATGCTGTTGATTTTTCTAATATTTCTAAGCATCTACCTGGAGTGGCAACTAAAACTTTTGGTCCATATGATAATAAACGTTCTTGCTTTTGAATTGATAAACCACCAGTTAATGACATTACAGTTTTATCACTAAACGGAGAGTATTTAAAAAGTTCACGTAAATGTTTCATAACCTGATTGGCTAATTCACGAGTTGGAGTAAAAATTATAGATGTTGGATGATTTTTATATTCTTCAGGTAGTTTAATATTACTTTGAGATTCTTCCAGTGCTTTCTCTAAAATTGGAATACCGTAAGCTAAAGTTTTACCTGAACCAGTAGCAGCTTTCCCAATAACATCTTTCCCTTCTAAGGAAACAGGAATTGTTTTTGTTTGAATTTCAGTTGGTTTCCTAAATCCCAACGATTGTAAACCATTTAATGTTGAAACAGAAAGTGACATTTCAGACCATTCTGGTAAATCAATATCGTCTGTTGGCATATCTGTACTGTTTAATTTCGCAAATGTATTTTCTTTCAATTCATCTTCAGATTTTGTCTTTTTAGATGTGGTTGTTATTTCATGTTGAATTGGTGATGGCAATTCAGGAACATCTTTTTCATCATTTTCATCTTTGGATGCAATTAAATTTGTGATTTTTGGTACCTTGTCAGAAGTTTTTTGTTTCTTTTTCTCGGTAGATTCATCTTGAATGGTATTGTTATCATTATCTTTTTGCTTTTCTTCTTCTTTATTTTCTTCTTCTATTTCATCAACAGCCTCTACCTCTTCATCTTCATCATCTTCAGAATTGTCGTCACCAGAGATATCTTCTTCCTTAATATCATTTAGATCGACTTCAAAATCACCTTTTGGAATGCTGTTTTCCCTTTTTTCAGTTTCCTCTTTTGAAACAGTTTTTGATTCGTCGTTAGTAATGAATTGAACTTTTCCGTTAATAACTTTAACGTTAACATTATCAATTTCTTCTAAACCGTAGAATCCTTCAAAATCGTCCAAAGTATCAGGAATTTCAACAGGTTTCCAATTTAATTCATTTGCATTAACTTGAAAAGTTTGTTCATCATTTGATTTTTTAGAAACTGGATTCTTTATTTGCTTTTTCCCAGTTAATCCTTTCTTTTTCAATATTTTCTTTTTTAAAGCTAAACTAACCATTGTTGTTGATTGGAATCCTGTAGAACTATAGTGAAATAAATATACAAAAGTTTTTTCATGTTAAAGGAAAAATAAATTTTCAAGGCTGGAATTTTTTTAAAAATTTTTTTTTTTTCACTGTGAGAAATTCAAAATTTTAATAGAGATAACATTATAATATTTTTCACCGATCTAAACGTTTTGGGTTCTAGACATCAAATTAATACTATATTCATGTGAATAAGTGTTAAACTAAGGGCATGACTAAAAATAATAATAAAAGAAAGAAAAGCTCACTACTTTCATCCAAAAGAAATCATTCTATCACACAAGCAAATGCTGCTAAACGAATACCACAAACATTAAAACCCTTAAGAGCTAGACAATTAATACGTCGGTTTCATGTTTTAATAAAATACAAATCAAGCCTAATAAATAAATTAAAGCAGAATAATCAAGATATTGATGAAACGGATGATAGGTATAAAATTTGGATTAATAAGAATAAAAAGTATAAGAATATTTATGAAGCGGAATTGGATAAGATAAAAAAAGAACTTAAGATAAATAAAACACCAGATTCAGTTATTGATCCTAAAACTAATGACACAATCAATGACTCAATGAGTATTGAAGACTTAATAAAGCTATTGGGTAAAATTGATGGAGAAATTGAAAAGCGTGGAGGATTAGAAGCATATCAAACGGCAAGTACATTAGGCCAAGATGGTAAAAGAGGTGGTGATTCAAGTAAAATATTAGTTAAATGGTTAAATGAACTTAGTTGGGAAATTCCGCATGCCAGAGCACTTGAAATTGGATGTTTATCATCTAAAAATGAAATCTCTAAATGTAAAAAATTTGAAGAAATCGTTAGGATTGATTTACACAGTCAAGAACCTGGTGTTATTGAAGAAGAAGATTTTTTGAAAAGAGAGTTACCCAAGCATGAAAATGATAAGTTCAATTGTATAAGTTGTTCTTTGGTTGTTAATTTTGTACCTAATTCAGATTTACGTGGTGATATGATGTGTAGATTAATTGAATTTTTGAAAAAACCAAATCAAGATAATTTTAGCATATTATTTTTTGTTATACCGTTACCATGTATTGAAAATTCAAGATATTTTGATAATGAATTAATGGATTTGATATGGATTAAACTTGGATTTGAAAAGATTAAATATCACCAATCTAACAAACTTGTATATTGGTTATTAAAATGGAAAGGTGAAAAATATGTTGATTATAACTTTTCATTAAAGAAACAGGAAATACGTAAAGGAAATGATCGTAATAATTTTTGTATCACTATTAAATAAATACTTTACTAAATTAGATTATATAGAAAAGAGATTATAATTTGAAGTATTAAATTATTTGGAAATTATAGTGTAAAAAGATAAATCTGTGAATGCCGAGTCCCAGGGGTTTGTCAAATTATTACCCATTGTTATATTAACATTAGTAACTGATTTAAAGAATGCTGACTCGAAATCATAATCCACAACTGGAGGAATATAACTAAGTTTTTTATTCTTTCTATTTTTCTTTTTAACCACTTGGAAACCATCATCAGAAGAATTTGCAGGTGAATCTTTTGTTGAAACCTTTGAATCTTTTTCGGTATCTGATATTAATTTCGATATTCTTGCAGAATTTGGGTATAATTGAAAATATTTTAAATCAGTAAATTTATCATTATATACTAAAAGATTGTTTGAAAGTAAATACATTGGTTGTATATTTGATAGAAATTTTTCTAATTCCAATATCGGGAAATGGGGTAGATAGAAAAAAGTTGATTTTTTTATAGTTGAATCATTATAATTAGTATCATCTTTTTCGATGATTTCATAATTTAAATTGTCAACAATAAAGGAATTGTCTGTTTCTGTGAATATGGGATCCCATAATGAAACTTTTATTGTATTATTACTGATTTTCTCTTTTTCATTGTCATTATTATCATTATTATCATTAGTATTATTTTCATTGAAACAATCAACTATCAAAGATAGTAAACAGAGTTGATACATTGGTAATAAGGAATCTATTGAGCCTAACCCAAGACAACGAATTGTAGATATATCTTTGATAGGTTTAATTACGTCAATAATTTGCTTATACATATCAGAATTTTTCAATATGTTTTTTCTTTCTGTAAAAACAGTCCATAACTTATCATTATCTTTCTCCATAATTCACGGATATCACTCAAATCAATATTGAAGTACCTGATGTATACTTTTTTACAACTACAATGGCAAAAAAATATTGCTTAATTCATATAAAAATATTGTTGAATTTCAACTACGTCAGATCCACAAATTGTGCACCAAGTTCATGTTGACCACGACAGATTTTGATGTCGCAAACTGTGTGAATTTTTTCAATTAACTGTCAAACTTTCCAGGCTGTGCAGTCATCTAAAACTCTCAAATTCTGATTGGCTCAATTAAACTGGAAGCATTAATGGCTGATACTTGAAGTATCCAAGGTAGTTTAATTGCATTGGATGAAACGGAATTTAATATGCTATGATCAAAGATTATAGCATCTTCTATAAACATTGATTAGAGAACGATAATCAAACTTACTAAATTGACAATACTTTCTTATAATGTAGACCTCTAACGATAAGTTAAATAGTCATCCCCCGCTAAAATTGGCCCCTCGCAAGCTCTCACCATAAACGGTTAGTGAAAACTGAACGACGACGAGAAAAAAAGTTGAAAAACTTTTATTTACTCAACTTTATTTAATTCATCACTTTCCTTCCTCTTTGGTTGATATCGAACTTCTTACATTTATATTGAAAAGTTGGCTTTGAGAACTAAATATAATATAATTTATATATTATACTTACATTAGATATAGATATAGATATATATATATATTATATTGTATATACATATTCAAAATTTCCCTTATACATTCTTGCACATATTGATTAAATAGTTTAGGAGGAAAAAAAATTTCATAATTCAATAAAGATCAAAAACATTAGTTGATTTATAATTCTTTTTGCTTTCTTTTTCATAATATTTATTCCTAAATTGCTTTCTTTTTTGCTAAATTATTTTATCGCCCTTTTATTTTTGTTATCAAAACGTTAACAATTTATCCCTTGCCTGTACATACAATAATATCAAATATAAATAATTAAAATAACTATAATGTCACATATAGTTAAAATACCCAAAGTTTTCGATCATGAAAAATATCCTAATGTTCCAATTATTGCATTTGAAAATGATACTGTTAAAATAGGTTCAAGAAAATCTTTATTAGCTGTTTGTCAATCTGAAATTGTTAGTGATACAATTAAAAAATTTTATCCACATTTACAAACTATAATTACAAAAGTTTCAACTTTAGGTGATCAAGTTCAAAATAGACCATTATATTCATTTGGTGGTAAAACTTTATGGACAAAAGAATTAGAAATACTATTATTAGAAGATGTTGGTGAATTTAAAAAAATCGATTTAATAGCTCATTCTTTGAAAGATATGCCAACTTTATTACCTGATGATTTCGAATTAGGTTGTATTATAAGTAGAGAAGGTATGTATTGATAATTTCCAAGTTTTTTCTTTACCTCTTATTTTTTTTCCTTTTTTTTTATTGATTTTATTATTATCTATTTCCTTTTCTTGATGATGATTTAAACATTTTTTAGACGTTAGACTACTGAGTTTCTTTCATAGATGAAAACGTGTTATTCACTGAATTTGAAAGGAAATAGAATAATAATAAAAATCTGATCTATCATTAAATATTTGTTCTTATTGAATGAAAGTACTAACATATGGCTTCTTTTTTTTTTGTTATTCTTTATTTTATTATAGATCCAAGAGATGCCCTTGTTATGAAAAGGGGGTCACCATATAAATCACTTAAAGATTTACCAGCTGGTAGTATTGTTGGTACATCATCTGTTCGTCGATCAGCTCAAATACGTAGAAACTATCCACATTTAGTATTTAAATCAGTGCGAGGAAATATACATACTAGATTAAATAAATTAGATGATCCAGAATCTGATTATTCATGTATTATTTTAGCTGCAGCTGGTTTAATTCGTTGTAATTTTCAAGATAGAATTACTAAATTTTTAAATTCAGATGAAATGTATCATGCAATTGGTCAAGGTGCAATTGGTGTTGAAATTCAAAAAGATAACGAAAATATGAGATTATTGTGTAGTGTAATTGGATGTCGTGAGACTACTTGGAAATGTGTTGCAGAACGTAGTTTATTAAGAACTTTAGAAGGTGGTTGTTCTGTTCCTGTTGGAGTTTGGACTACATTTGATGAAAAAACAAATACTTTAAAATTAGAAGCAATTGTTTTAAGTGTTGATGGTAGTGAAAGTGTTGAAGATTTCCATGAAAAGGTAATTACTTGTGATAAAGATCCATTAGATTTAGGTATTGAATTAGCTAATAAATTAATTTCTAAAGGAGCAAAGAAAATTTTAGATGAAATTAATTTTAGTAAAATTCAAGAAATAAAAGAAGCGGGTTTAACTAATTAATGAATAATCAATAATAATATTATATCAAAAACAAAACTAGTAATATATATTTTATATAGAAAAAAAAGAGAAAAAAAGTTTAATAGTAAAAGTAAGTATTGATAACAGTTAAAAAATTTTATTAATGTAAATGTTTAATATTTTTTGACCAAAAGTAAAAACCAATTGAACTTAATAAACCTAATATTCCAGTAAATAAAAATACATTAACTAAATAAGGATCTTTTGACCAATTACTCATTAATTCACCAATTAAACTACTTAATGCAATAGATGTTAAAAATAATGCAAAAACTCCACCACGTAAAAAACTTGGTGATAATTCATAGGCTAATTCATAACAAGTTGTTGAAGCAAAACATTCACCCGAAGCTTGTAAAATAAACATTAAAAAATAACAAATCCAAGTTAAAGTTGAAACATTTGAAGGTTCATTACAATTAGAGACATTATCTATATCACAAATTGAATTAACATAAACATTATTTTGAACATAAGCACCTAATAAAGTACCAATTGAACAAATTAGAAAACCGATTAAAATTTTTGTTTGTGATGAAGGTAATTTATTAAATTTTAATAAATAAGGATAAATTAGATTTGATAATAAAGGTATTAAAACAATTATTGCAATTGGATTTAAAGCTTGATATAAATCATTTGGTAAATTAATTGAAGATTTCATTGTTGCAGCAAGTGAAATTTGAATTGAAATTAGTGCTGAGTCATTTAAATAAAATGGTATAAAGAATAAAAATAAAATTATACAATTGAAAAATTTAATTATATCATTATCTTCAATTTGTAAAGTTAAATTTGATGGAATTGGAGTATTAATAAAATAATTTTTTAAATAATAAGTAAATTCTTTATAAATATTTAAATTATTATTAGATTTAGTTAAGTTATCAGTTTGAATTATTCTTGAATTTAAAAAATTTAATAAAAATGGTAAAAATGAAAATATAATTGCAGTTAATAAATAAACTGACCAAAATCCAAAATATCTTTCCATAAAAGAACCTAATAATGATAAAGTACAACCCCAATTTATAAACATATAAAATGATAAACTTAATTTTTCTAAAGTTGCCTTATGATCAATTTTAACTTTTTCACCATTTGATAAATATTTAAAATTTGGTTTATTTAATTGATATTCATATTGATCTAATAATAATGGTAAAATATTTGGTTTAATAAAACCAGCAGATATTGCAATTATTGCAACAGATATTAATATGATAATAAAAGATAATAATGGGAATTTTATAACTGAAGGTAATGAAGATAAAATCAAAAGGAAATGTCCTATAATACCGATAATTGAACCTAAATAAATTGATTTAAATTTACCTAATTTTGTATCTGAATAATAACCACTTAAAAGTGGTGATAAATTTGCGAAAAAGGTTATAAATTGCATTGTAAATGAAGCTAAAGGTAAACCTAATCCTAAGGCACCGGGAGTTTCAAGTGAATTTTTAATATTATGAATAATTGAACCATCTTTTGAATCAATTGGTAATGGTCTTTGAATCATATTTGTTAAGCACCCTGATATCATATAATAAGAAAATCTTTCAGAGAATTCTACAAAACATATTAAATAAGAGATTTTAGGAATTGAACCTGTTATTTTTGATTGATTATAATTATCATTATCACTATGATTACTTAATAGTTCATTTCCAGATTCTATAAATATATTATCATTTTCATCTCCTGAAAAGTTATCTATATCATTATCAATAGGTATAATTGATAGTTCTATATTACTGTTTTTAAAGTTCACCATATTGAATTTCTTGGTGTATATTTGAATAGCAAGATGAATGTTATTATCAACAAAAACCTTATCTTTATCAATGATTTTGTCAAACGTTCACACTCTATATATGTAGAGAGACAAAAAAAAAGGGAAACGTATAAACAACACAGCCTTGGTTTTATCTTACATAGAAGAAGTAGAAGAAAAAAACAGTTGAATTTTCAATTAGCGTTTGACATTAAAAAGAAAAAAAAATCAGTTTCGTAACAAGACCAATTTATCATTATTATTATTATTTATTTTATTTTTAATAAATTATTAAAATACTAATATAAATATACTCAATATACTCAATATACTCAATAATAAAAGCACAAAATGGATGAGGCAGAATTACAAGCAATACGTGCAGCAAGATTACAAGAAATGCAAAGAAATGCACAAGGAAGATCAAGTGGTAATGATAGTGAATCAAAGAATTCACAACAAGATAAAATAAATAGTTATACAGATAGTATATTAAATCAAATATTAGAACCAGAAGCTAAGGAAAGACTTAATAGAGTTAGGATGGTAAAACCGGAAAGAGTTGCTGGTGTTGAAAATTACTTAATTAGATTGTATCAAAGTGGTGGAATTAGGAGTAAAGTAGGGGAAGAAGATATTGTTGAAATTCTTGATAAGATTGCTAATGAAGAACGTAAAAGTACTACAACACGAATTAAATTTGAAAGACGTGGTGAATATGAAGATAGTGGTAATAATATTAATAATAATAATAACGGTAATAACAAAAACAAAAGTTTTAATCAAAAGAATGCCAGTTCAGATGATGAAGATGACTTCTTTGATTAATTACTGTTTACCAAAATAAACAATTAATAATAGATATAATTTAACGGTGTATGATGTATGTCAAAACAAGTTACACTTTACCATGATATATTATATATATTATATATATATATTGTATATAACCTATGTAATACAAGTCCGAACACAATATATTATAATATATTATAATATAATATAATAAAATTGTATGTGAAAAGTGAAAGGCGAATAGTTGATGATTATAAGAGAAAAATTCAAATACCGCTACAGATGCCCCATTGGGAAGGTGTAGACGCAGCGACCGCTTATTATTCCTAAAGTGGAAGTTGAATCAATTTTAGAAGTATCCGCCAAATAGGCGAGACAATAACTAAACTAAATAACTAATTAATTTGATAGATTTTAACTGATAACAAACAGTTTGGTAAATTTTCAAGTTTCATTAAGCTTAATTAATGGTTATATCAACTAATGAATTAAATTATATCTAAATACTTGACTTTTCCCTTTTCTTATTTAAACTCAGTTATTTCTTGCTTTTTTAGCCATCTCTTTTACTCCTTTATTTCCTTTTTTTTTTTCCTACGTTCATTTCTACTTTCTCTTTTAATTTATATTATTTTTTTTTTATTCTCTTCATTAAGTAACAAACACTTACATTAAATAACTAACAATGTCACCACATCCATATGATCAAATCTCTGACACTGAACTTAGATTAGTTGTTAAACTTATCAAAGATTCATATCCATCTGAGAAACCACATTTCTCACAAGTTGATCGTCTTGATCCACCAAAGAGTCAAATGTTACAATATTTAGCAGCAGAAAAGCAAGGTGTTGCACCACCTTTAATTCCAAGAAGAGCTTATGCTTATTTTTATATTAATGAAAGATTTCATAAAGCTTTAATTAATTTAACTTTTAAACATATCATTTGTGATACAACTTTACCAGAAGGTGTTGTTGGTCCATTAATTGCAGAAGATGTTACAGTTATTGAAAAATTATCAACTGAACATCCAATTTGTAAAGCTGAATTAGAAAAATTATGTTTACCAGATGATATTCATGTTGTTTGTGATCCTTGGATTTATGGTACTGATGATCCAAATGAAAAGAGATTATTAGTTCAATGTTATATGTATTTAGCTAATAAAAATCATCCAGAATCAAATCATTATTCTTTACCACTTAAATACTCACCAGTTTTTAATGGTCTTACAAAAGAATTTGTTAGAATGGATTATTTACCATCAGGTGCTGATGAATTTGTTGTTAATGAAACAACTGCTTGGGATGAATTCCCATTAGTTGAATATCATCCAGATTTAAATGGTGTTTCAAAATTAAGAGATTTAAAACCTTTAATTATTACTCAACCAGAAGGTGTTTCATTTACTGTTGATAATCATAAAATTACTTGGCAAGATTGGGAATTTTATGTTGTTCCAAATGCAAGAGAAGGTGCAGTTATTTATGATATTCATTTTAAAGGTAGATCAATCATTTATAGATTATCAATGTCTGAAATGACAGTTCCATATGGTGATCCAAGAGGTCCATTCCATAGAAAGCAAGCATTCGATTTAGGTGATTGTGGTTTTGGTGTCAATGGTGATGTTTTAGGTTTAGGTTGTGAATGTTTAGGTGTTATTAAATATTTTGATAACAGAAGAGTTACAACTGCTGGTGATATTCAAGTTATTCCAAATACTGTTTGTCTTCATGAACAAGATGCTGGTATCTTATATAAACATGTTAATTATAGAACTGGTCATTCAGTTTCTGCTAGAAGAAGAGAATTTGTTGTTCAAATTATTGCAACTGTTGCAAATTATGAATATGCAGTTCAATATATCTTTGATCAAGTTGGAGAAATTAAAATTTCTGTTAGAGCAACTGGTATTTTATCAACAATGCCAATTGATAGAGATGTCGATGTTAATTATGGTACTTTAATTGGTCCAAGAGTTATGGCAGCTTATCATCAACATTTATTATCATTTAGAATTGATCCAGCAATTGATGGTCATAATAATACCGTTGTTTATGATGATGTTTTAAGAATGGAAGAAAATACTAAATTAAATCCATATAATGTTGGTTTCTACACAAAGAGATCATATGTTGAAAAAGCAGGTTATATTGATCAATCACCATTTACAAATAGAGCTTATAAGATTATTAACGAAAATGTTATTAATCCAACTTCTAAAAAACCAGTTGGTTATAAGGTTGTTATGCCAGCAAGACAAATGATTATGGCATCACCAGAATCATTTAACACAAAGAGAGCTAAATTTGCAACTGAACAAATCTGGGTTACTAAATATGCAGATGATAGATTATATGCAGCTGGTGAATTTACTAATCAATCACAAAATGATACAGGTTTAGGTGTTTGGGCAAATGGTGTTGATAATGTTAGAAATACTGATAATATTGTCTGGTGTACTTTAGGTTTTACTCATATTCCAAAACCAGAAGATTTCCCTGTTATGCCTGTTGAAATGCATGAAATTGGTATTACACCATTTGGTTTCTTTGAAAAGAATCCAGCTTTAGATTTACCACAAGCTAATAATAAATTCAACAAATCAGTTCTTTTCGAAGAAAATGAAAAATCTAAATTAAGTTCATCTTCAAACTGTTGTAAGAAATCTTCATTATAAGTTATTAAATGATTTTGATAATTGTTTATTTTTTCTATGCTTGTTTTGAATTTTTAAGTTTTAAAAAACTTTCTATCAAATAACATTCATATTTGTGTTCTATTCCGACTTTTTTATATTCCTCTCTTTAAATACTTTATATAATAATATTACGTATTGCTTGAAAAACAAACTAAAAGATAAAGCCTGTCTGAGCGTGAGCGTAGTCGTCAAAATTTAGATGATAGATCACATCATTTTAAATTTGGGTTTCGCTCGGCTCAAATGTTTGCAATTATTTTTTTAGTTTTGTATTGTTTTGGTAGACTGAGAAACACATTCGGTGCAGGTTGTTGTTGACATTTGCTAAACTCAGATTTGCTTCTCTATGTTTATTTTACTGATTCTTTTTTTCATTTTGATTGATCTACAAACTGGTTTTGTTCATTGGATCTTCATCTATCTGTATTATATTTTTTTAGCATCAACACTACTAACTAACCTTGTATATATTAATATAATCACAGAAATAATCAATTTATCGCATAAAGATCAGAATTACAACCATGATTGTACTTTTGGATAACGTTTTACAGGCATATGATGACCCAATAATTCTATTCTTTCATTATATGTTATATGCTTCAAGAGAAATTCAGCATTTTCAATTATTATCTACTCAGCATACAACTATTCAACAATATCTTACATCATTATCAGTGACGGGTGATTATTTAGCTGGTAAATTTGGACCACGAAATTTTCGATGTATCATTTGGAAAAATAAAAGATTTGGGCCTGCATTTTGTGCAAATAATGAAAAGCTTGAAGATTTCATGAATAAAGATCAAGTTGCAGAAATCGAATATAGTGCAAATGAATCTGATCTGAAAAATAATAAAATTGAAAAATCTACTGATAATAATGAAGCTAAATCCATGTTTGGATTACCAATACTGAAAAAAGTGAACTCATCATCAGATTCTTCAAGTTGTTCTGATTCAACTCTTTCATCAAGATCTTCTACATTATCAAATTATAATTCTTATATATCTAATATTATACCCATGTTAAATGTTTCAGTAAATGAAAAGGAAAGATTTTTAGATATATGGGAAATATTAAATGAAGCAAAATTACATTTTAAATTGCCACATGAAATTGGTATAGACCCTGCAAGAAGATTAATTCGAATATTAAGATCTGCTATACGACATTTACCAAAATTAGATAAAGATTATATTTGTATTTCCAGTTTTAAAAATCCATATTGGATATGTAATTATTTTTTATTGACTGAAGAACAAGAAAAAAATGTCAAGAGTTTAATTGATCAATTGAATTTAAATCAACTTGCGTTACCATTGGTTTCTATTTCAAACTTAATAGCAGACTTTCAAATGGACATTCTAAATATGAAATGTTCAAGATTTTTAAAAGATTCAATACCGGTTAGTGAATTTGCAAGATATTGTTTTCTCATAAGGCATAGTATATTTCATTCAAAAATTGGATCAAGGAAGGATTTAATATTATTTTGGGATGAAGTTTGGAAAGAATGGTTAAATTCAAGCGAAGAAGAAAGAAGTAAAAAAATGTTAGGTTGTGTTGGAGTTCAGCGTAGTTGGGCTGATGATGATGAACTAAGATTATTTATTGCATCAAGTGATGGTAGTGAAGAAGAAATTGACTGGTTTGCAGATGATTCATTTTCAAGATCGATTACCGGTAATAGTAGTCAAGATAGTGGGGGTCTGGAACTAATTAAAGAATCGGAAGCTGAAGATACTTTTATCAGTAGTTGCAATAATAATGGATTTGATATGATTCCAACTAGTAGTAAATTAAAAGTAAATAATGATCTATTATTAAGTGATTCTCCAACATTAGATATTCCATTTGATGATTTGAATATTAACGAAAGAAATGATAAATCAATACAGATAACTAATGATAATTTAAATTCAAACATTAATGATATAGATGATGTATCGGTCAAAGCTAATTATAAATCTGAAAAAGAACATCATCAAAATAATGATAATTATGTAAATGAAAATATGAATGAAAGTTTGGATACAGAGAAAATAATAAATGGTGAAGATGTTGTAGACGAAAAACTTGATACTTCATTACCTTTGCTAGATGATACGTTGGATAATGAAGAAAATTCAATAGAAATTGTGGAAGAAGTTGTTAAGGAAAACCCGGAAATTATTTCTGAAACAGTTGCGCAAGAGATGGTAAGTGATATTTCCCCAGAACATATAGATGAAATATCGGAGATAATAATAACTGAAACATCTTTTGGGGATATTCGGATTGATTCTCCAAAACCTGAAGAACTCCTTGGTTCATTCTCTACAGAAAAATGCATTGATACTGATATTCCAAAGGACAACATAGAAAATGAAGGAGATAAGGAACATTCAGAAGAGGAAAATGTAAATGTTGACAAGATGAATTTGATAGAAGAGCTTGAACATTCTCAATCCGAAACGGACTCTTTAAGCTCTGTTGCTGAAGATTACGACAAAGCGAACGAATATAGCACAAATAAAATAAGACAGACCATGAATGTAGCTACCGCCATAAATGACTCAAATATTAGTTTACAAAGCAAAGAAGATCCATCAGAGAGTGATCATAGCGAAGAATATACAAATGAAGTTAATGAAAGTGCTCATATGGATCTCAATGTTGATGAAACTATTCAAATGGAATATGATGAACAAATAGATGATGATCACTCTAAGCAGTATAATTCTGATTCTTTAAGTGCTAAGACAGATGTAAGTGAAACCTGTAAGTCGGCTGAAACACCAAGAACTATTGATGATGATGACTTTAATGGTAATGATATTTATGCAACAGAGCCTGTTTCATTCGACGAACTCCATATGGATGCGGAATTACTCAAAGAGCCAGGAGCACTAACAGCAGCATTAAATGTATCATCAAACGCATCAAGTGTTGAGCATTCAGAAAATGAATATGAGATTAATGAGCCTGAAAGCGATAATTATGATTTAGAAAGATCACCAACAAAATCAATTGAATCAAAAGATGAAAGTTTACCTGACAAAATAGAGATGTTTGAAAAATTATGCGGGCATACTCCGTTGCATAGACATTTACATCATACTTCATCAAATGAAGAATCACAAGATATTGGAAGAGAAGATAATAGAGATGTAAAAAGTATTTTAAAACCTATCGCCAATAGACCTGATAATAGTATCGTTTTCCAATTGAAAGAATTTATTGAGAATAAACCTGAATTGATATCTTTAAAAGCAATCGAAGATTTCAATATCTTGGAAAATAGTTCCAAACCGTTACCAAAAGTTAGAAAAGGTAGATCAATATCTGAAATTTTTGCAGCATTACTAGATGATAATATGAAAGATTTGTCTGTTTCTGCCGAATACAAAAATAAAATCGTCAGACCAGAAGATTTATATAATAGAATCAAAGTAGACACAGATAAACCTTGGGACAAATTATCACGTAGAACAAAAGAAAAATATTATGGTGCATTTTTAAGAAAATATGATACAGCATTAAATCATCCTGAGAATTGTTCTGTTGACATTATCGATATTTTTGAAATTGTTAAAGTATGTGTTGAATTTGATGATGTTAAACACAGGATAGTCAAATATGCAATTAACATTGTTGAAAATCAAGATTATTATTTACAAAAACAAAATAGTAACGAAAGTATTGGAAATGATTCAGATTCATCTATTAAAAGTAGTGATAGAAAAAGTAGTTATGAGAGCTTAGCACGAAGCATGCAACGTGGTTCAAGTGGTAAGAGCCTTAATAGTTTGAGAGGATTATCAATGGTTAGGAATTCCAGTTCATCATCTGTTCTTCTACAAAAATATAAAATTGAGGAAGAAGTATAAATATTTTGTTTAGTAAATATCGATAATTTTTATTAGATGTAGTGGGATAATTATATAAATTTTATAAATATTTTTCTTTGAAATCTCTAAATTTATGAATAATAGCTAGAAAAGATATGTTGACGGCATCAAAATTATATCAAGAATCCAATGAAACATTCATCTAAGATTCTTTCATAATTAACCCATCGATGATATTTCATAAAAAGAGCAGTACAATCCTTACCTGCATATTTGATAAGAATATCAACACCACCTGGATGATAATCTAAATAAGTTGAAATATTATAAATTTTACCACCTAATGCGACCCAACAATCATTGGGGGTCTTGTGTTCAGCTAATTCAGCCTTGGTTAATCGTACAGGGAATGAAGAAGGATCAATCATTTTAACGTTATTTGCATGTTTGTACTTCTCCCAATCTAAAGCAGAATGATGCGGTGCTAATCGAACCTTCTCTCTTTTACTTAATGGTGTTTTTGAAGAACGAATAGCTTGAGGTGAATCAAATGCTGGGAATAATCTTTCATTTTGTGGGGTTTTATTCAACCTAGCATTATTCAAAGATTTTGTAGAATTTTGCTCTGGGGGTAATTCAAAACGAATTTGTGGTTTTACTTTATTTTTTATAGAATTTTCATCCTTACCGGAATCTGAGACCATTTTTTCTGGATTGTTTTGTGTGTGTAAAATGTTTGAATCTGGCATGTTTACCCTCCTTTTCCGTGTGATATGTTTTAGGGCACCTTCTCATTTGTAACCATGGTGAAACTGTACAGTGTACACGATATTCCACAACCATTTTCAACTAAGCGAAATACGTCATCAAAACAGCGATATGTTATTGTATTATTAATATTATTTTTATTTTATATAACTCAAATTGGAAGTCTCGCTTGAATTTTTTTATTTTACAGTTTAATTTTTTTATTTTTTCATGAATAATATGATGAATTGAATTGATTTGTTTATATAGAAAAATATGATGAAGTTAATGTAGAATGAATTGAATTTTTTAGTTTTGATGTTTTTATTTTAGCTTTTTTTCTTTTTGGCATAAAAACAGTTCGTAATAAGTTGTAATAATATTGAAAATATAGCAAAAATTGGGTAATATATAAAGCAAGACTTAAAGTCTGGAAAAAGTGGACAAAAAAATTTAGATACAATTTCATATCGTTAAAAATAGTTAGAAAGTTTGGATTGTATTCAACTAAATTATACTATTGTATTAATTTCAATTGTATAAAATTATTTGAACTTTTAATTCGGTTGGATAAAATAGAATTGTAAGAAGGTATAAATATATAAACAAAAGTTAATTAAAAATGGTCCAAACTGGAAAACAACGTTTGGTGTTATCAACTCAGAATGGGAATTCCGTTAATGTTGGAGTTGAAGAAGAAGATGATGATCCGGATCTTGTGGAAGAAGATCATCAGACTTTGAATAACCAAGTAAATCAATACTTTCAGCATATAAAACATTATGCAAATAGTACTCATGGTGAAGATGATGACTCAGATGATGAAAATGATGTTGATGATGCAGATATGGAATTAGATGATGAAGAAGATGAGGATGAAGAAGATGATGATGATGCTAATTTTGTAAATCATAGTGTTAGTGTGGCTGTCGGTGATGTTGATTTTGGTGATGTTGGTGTTGATTTAGATTTAAACATTGATAAAGAATTATCAGAAAGCTTAGCAAACTATAATGCAAATCAAGCTCATAATAATAGTACTAATAATACTAATAATGATAGAAATGTTGAAGATGATATAGTATCTCAAATTGATTCTTCAAAGCATACATCATTTACTGATATTAATCAAAAAGCATTGGAATCACAGATAAAAGGTGCTAATTCGAATAGAATCGGTAGTAACAATTATGATGTGGTTGGAAATGGTGTTGTTCTGAAAACCAGTGTCACTTCAAATCAAAATTTGAAATTAAAGTCCCAAACTGCATCAAATGAGCAAAGTCAAACAAATCAACAACAGCAACAACAAACAAATTTAACTGTTCCTATCTCTACTGCCCAGAAGAATATCAAAGCAGAATCACTAGATACATCTAAACGTGAATGTCGTTTTTGTGGTAAAACTTTTCAGCATGCAGGATCATTAGGTAGACATCTCGACAATCAAAAAGGTAACGAACTTCACCCATTAAAGGAAGTTGAGAAACTTAGATCTAATGTTGCTAGAAGAGGTGATCCAGAAGCTATTAAAGCTAGACGATTACAACGTTCCAAAGAGTATAATAGAAGAGAATATGTTAAAGAAAAAAATCGGTTAAGAAGAAAGTATACTAGTAAACTTTCAAGAGTTAAAGAATCATATCAAATGAAATTTTATAGACAAATTAATCATCCAACTTTACCAACGCATCCTTCATTTCCTAGAATGGTATTATTTTTCTTACCACCAAATGCCTGGCCACATGATCCACCTACAGCACAAACTTTTAAAACGTTAGTATTATGGCTTGAATCTAATCAAGATGTTCAAATTAAGATTCCTCATTTGAATAAAAATAGTACATTACAAAATCATTTAGAAAAGCTAACTATTGGTTTTGAAAATTGGCAAACATTATCAACAGAAGATAAAAAAGATATGTGGATTCGTGAACAGAGAACTGTTTTTCAAGAACTTCTTGGAGATTTATCTATATTTGATTTTGCTATTAGGGATAATTGGGCTAAACATCTGATGGAGGAAAAGAAAGCTGAAATTGGTATTCAAAAAGAAATTTATAGTGATAATTTATTATCAGAAAGTAATGCAAGTCGTACTGATGTTAATAGTGATCATGGTCAAAATCAAAATATTAATCATCATATTCCTAATGGGAATGTTAATTACGAAGATAATCAATATTCGAATATAAATTCAGATTCTAATAACAAGTCGAATTATAATTCAATTTTAAATTCTCAAAGTAATTCTAATAAGCAGCTTTCTCAAAATCAACTTCAAGATTTAAATGATTACAATTCAAATCATAATGCAAATCATCCACTTAATAATAATAATAATAATAATAATAATAACAATAATGATAATTCCAATAGCAACAATAGTAGAAATACCAATAATATTGATGTGGATCATGTACGAGAACTCAACAACATTGGGCAAATGCATAACATAAATCTGGAAGATATGTCCGGTTTGGGTGAGAATGATGAGGAAAATGATGTTAAACTAGAAGAAGCCGATTTGGCTGTTGTAGCCGCCGCCGCTGCCGCCGCTGCAGTGAAAGACGATGGTTTCCCATGATTACATATATTTTTTTTTCATCCATCATATTTCAAGCTGATAGATAACGTTAGATTATCTGATTTGACCATCCGTATTTCGTTTATATTTAATCTACTATAGATATATTATAACATATAATTTTTATATACTTCCATTTCACTACATTCATATATTTTATAAATCGTTTATATCCTGTAATACACTAACAAGTTCATTGTTCCACCAAGATAATCAATAAATTAAAATGGCCAAAACGATTAATCGATGTGATGTTAATGTATTATTATCTCTAGAAGCACAAAGTAGCCTTGAGTTTGTATCATTAAGCAAGGAATTATTTGATTCTTTATATGGAAATACATTAGATGTTAAAAACAAATTTGTCATATTAAAATTATATGGTTCAAACATATTGAACAAACCTCAAATATATCCAGTTACAATTAAACAGGATTTAATTGGTAATCAAGTGGAAATTGAAAGTTTAAAATTATTACAAAAATATGGATCAGATTTTACAATTGAAAAAGCATCAATTAGAAAGATAGCTAATTTACCCAAATTAAGTAATATTGTTATATCTTTTCCTGAAGAAGTTTATTCCATTCTTAAAAACAAAGAGAGAGATTATATTCATCAATTAATTGCACGAGAAAGAGAATCAACTTTAGATTTTGCAATTATAAAAAAAGGTGATATATCACATACTTTAAATGGTATAATTATTCATGCAGAACCTTATGAACAAGGTTATATTGATCAATCAACAATAATTACAATTTTAAAAAATGATAAATTTAATCAAAGTGTAATGAGTAAAAAATCGAAAAGTATCAATTTTGATCCTTTTGACCATTCATTAACATTTTCTAATGATGGTGGTGTTTCTTTTGAAGAAAGTTCAATTCAATTCAGTGTTCAGCCATTAGAAGCTAATTATTTATATGATTACACAAATTTTTCAAAATTTTCAGAAGAGTTCCCATATGAAGATAACCAAATGTTTGCGTGTCTTTCATTTGAAGCATTACAAAAATTACATTGCTTAGGTGGCGATTTGGTTGTATTGAAAACAGATGATATAAATGATAATAATAGCAGTAATAATAGTATATATATCAGATTATTTCCATTTATTGAGCCATGTTCGTTTAATGTTAACTCAATTTATCTTTCACCATTATTGTTATTGGCTCTTTCAAATCCTAAAACAGTTAGTATAGGTTGTATTCCAAATAAAATTCCACAACGTCCAGATTTACCAAGATATAAATTAAGTAAATTTATTCCATTAATCAAAGAAGTTGTTTTATCAAGAGTATCTACACCAATAACAACGGATCGTTCATTACAATATTTGTTTTTATCAAATTTAAAATCATATTTTGAATCTTCACATCGTATTATTATGAAAGACCAATTAATACCTATAGCATTAGACTCTACTTTAGCTAAATCTATTCATCAGACATATGGATTAAAAGGATGGTATCCTGAAGTTTTACCAGAGGGTAATCCAAATTGTATTGCATGGTTTAAAATTACTAATGGTAAATTTAAAGATCCAAATTCTGATGATTTAATACCAATTGAAACTGGTAGACAGTACTTTGTTAATTCTCAAAAAACAAGAATGTTACAATCTGGAGTTGTTAAAGATAGTTTGAATCATGTTGATATTCCATTAATTAGAAAATATTTAAAAATTAATCCATTATTTGAATTTCCTAATATTAAATTACCTGGTGGTAAAATAACATTTTTATATGCTAAAACATTAAGAAAAATATTTGAAACATCTATTAGAATTAAGGGGAAGATTACTTTACAAACAAATGTACTTTTAATTAGTAATACCAGATTTGTTGGAAAAAGCACATTAGTTCAATCAATATGTGAAGATTTTGGTTGTCCTTTACTTGAAATTGAAGGTGGTGAATTACTCAATTCTGGTATGGGACTTCCAGGAGTTACAATTGGTATACTTAGAGGTAAATTAGATAGATTAGTTGAATCATGTGAAAACCTTGTCATTTATATTAAACATATTGAATTTTTATGTAAGAAAGGAGATGAACAACAAGTTGAACAAAAAAGTCTTGATGATTCACTGAGTTTAAGTTTAATATCATTAATAAATGAATATACTGAAAAAGGAGTTATTGTTATTACGAGTACAAATGATCCAGATAATATTAATGATATTTTTAGATCTAAAGTTAAATTTGAAATTGATGTTAGTGTACCAAGTGAGCCAGAAAGAAGAGAAATATTTAAATATTTAGTTAATTTTCCAAATCAATCAAATAATTTTAAAAAATGTACAAAAGATAAATATATTTATGTTGCAAATGATGATGTTAATATTGATACATTAGCATTACAAAGTGCGGCATTAACACCTAATGATTTAAATTATATTGTTGAAAATGTTAAACTAAATGCTTTAAATAGGACTAAAAAGGAAAAAAAGGAAAGTGGATTGAAAATTAATGATATAATTGATTTAAATGGTGGATTTATTAGATTAAAACCAATTGATTTTGAAATTAGTATTAATAAGGCAAGGAATAAATTTAGTGATTCAATTGGAGCTCCACGTATTCCTAATGTTAAATGGGAAGATGTTGGTGGATTAGATGTAGTTAAAAATGAAATTTTAGATACAATCGAAATGCCATTAAAACATCCAGAATTATTTGGTGATGGAATGAAGAAAAGAAGTGGTTTATTATTTTATGGGCCACCTGGTACGGGTAAAACATTACTTGCTAAAGCAATTGCAACTAATTTTTCATTAAATTTTTTCTCTGTTAAAGGTCCTGAACTTTTAAATATGTATATTGGTGAATCTGAAGCAAATGTTAGAAGAGTTTTCGAAAAGGCAAGAGATGCCAAACCATGTGTTATTTTTTTCGATGAATTAGATTCTGTTGCACCTAGAAGAGGTAATCAAGGTGATTCAGGTGGTGTTATGGATAGAATTGTTTCACAATTATTAGCAGAATTAGATGGTATGAGTGGAAGTGAAGGTGGTGATGGAGTTTTCGTTGTTGGTGCATCTAATAGACCTGATTTATTAGATGAAGCATTATTAAGACCTGGTAGATTTGATAAAATGTTATATCTTGGAATTTCAGATACTCATGAAAAGCAAGCAAAAATTATTAGTGCATTAACAAGAAAGTTTAATTTAGATCCTAATATTGATTTACAAAAAATTGCAGAATCATGTCCATTTAATTTTACAGGTGCTGATTTTTATGCATTATGTTCTGATGCTATGCTTAATGCAATGACTAGAACTGCACATGAAGTTGATATAAAACTTGAAAATTACAATAATAATAAACCACAATCAGATCAATTAAATTTAAGACAATGGTTTGAAAAAGTTGCAACTGAAAAAGATTTAGCTGTTGTTGTCAATTTACAAGATTTCCTTCTTGCACGTAAAGAACTTGTTGCCTCCGTCTCTGAACAGGAATTAGCGCATTATCTTAGTGTGAGAGAAAATTTTGAAGGTGGCAAACGCTAAGAAAGTGAAAAAAAAAATCGAGAAATAAATGTACTGCTGAAGGTGAAGTAAGTTTTGAACGTCGAAAATTGAGATTTTTTGAGACACCGTTGATTAAATTTCACATTTTCGATTTAATGATGGTGAAATAGGTTTGTTTACATTTTATTTTATTTTATTTTATTTTATTTTATTTCATTTCATTTCATTTTATTCTATTTAGATTTTATATAAATAACTCAGTATTAGATAAATAATGGATTATCCTCTTGCAAATACTTATGGTGCTCGTAGTGAGCTTTTCCTTCAATCAGCAGATGATTATCATCGTCAAAGACATAGAGTAAATAAAAAATTAAATAAACTACGTCGTAATTTAAATATTATTACAAAAGATACAAAGAATTATAAAGAAAAAAATAAAGATTCAATTATTTGTAAAGAAAATTATGATATGGATCCATTATTTGGTGATATTTTATTATATCAAATTGAAAGAGATTTATTATATGCTCAAGAAACTAGATTATTATTAAACGTTCATACATCTAAATCAAAGGAAAGATTTCTTATTACCAAATATAAAAAAGCTTTAAAACGTGCAACTCAATTAATTGAAGTTATTTCAAATGAACAAGATCAACTTAAACTTTTAGAAATTTTAACATTAACTGCAATTATTGAAGGTTCATTATCAATTTCAAGAAAGAAATTTTCAAAAGCTTTATATTCATTTTCAGTTGCTAGATGTTGTTTACAATTTTTATATTCATATCAAAAATTACCATCTATTTATACTAAAGAATTATATTATGATATAATTGATTTAATTGTTGATCCTGCATTAAAAGTTGCAGCATTACAAACTAAAATTAATGGAGTAAATGATTTAGTTCAACTTTCAAAGGAACAAATTAATAATAATAATAATAATAATAATAATAAAGGAAATGAAGATTTATCATATTTATCTAAAGCAATTGAAATTATTAAAAATGTAAATTCATCTTATATAACTCCATCAAATGATAATGAAGTTGAAATTTTAAAAGAAATTACATGGAGTTCATATAGTGCAAAAATATCATCAAATGATGTTGCATTAGCAATTATGAAAGTAAATAATGAATTAAAATCAATTATAGATTCAGATGCAAGTTCATATGATTCTGCATTAATTTCATATCAAGATGCAGTTAATTTACATTTACAAGAAATGGAAAGAAATAAAAATGATGATAATGATGAAAATCAAGAACAACATATTATATTAACATATTTAATGTATAATTATTTATTATTAAGAATTAGAAGAGATATTACAATAATGAAAGAATTAGATAATAAAGCTGATAATAATAAAAATTCAACAAAACAAAAATTATTAGAATTATGGAAAGATTGTATTAAAGTTAATGATAGTATTATATCATCATTTGAAGAAATTAAAGAACTTTCAGGTATTTCAAATGATGATAATATTATGGATATGCTTAATACATTTAATATTTATTTCCAAATCAAAAAGCAAATGAGATTATCACAAGCATATTTAATTTCAAATGAATATGTTAAATCATTAGCATTAATTTCCAATTGTGATGAATTAATTCAATTAGTTAAACCATTGAATAATGAAATTTCAATTGAAGGTAATTTACCAAAAAATGAAGATTTAAATAAATTAACAAAAGATATTAAAGATGAAAAATCAAAATTATTTATTTTAGCATCATATTTTAAAGATAATGAAGAATTATTATCAATTGGTAGTAAATATGTAATTGATAATGTTAATAAATTTCCAGAATATTCATCAACTAAACTTTTAAATAATATTGCACCATTAAAAATTGATTTTCAACCTGTTAATGTTAAACCAGTATTATTTGATATTGCCTACAATTATATTAAATATGATGGATTAAATGCTAATAATAATAATGATGAAAACAATATTAAAAATAATGTTGATGAGCCAATTAGACAAGAATCAACATCATCTGAATCAGCTGATAAGAAGAAAGGTGGATTCTTTGGATTATTTGGACATTAAGTTAAACTTAATTAGTTTTTAATTAAAACTTTTTACTTTATATATATAAAAAAATTTAAATAAATAAACAAATTAATTAATAATATTATATTTTAATATATTTTAATATATTTTGATATAGTTCATCTGTTTGACAGTTGATTAAGTATAAACGCCGACTTTTGAAGCAATAAATAAAATTGTAAAACTTATTGATAATGCTGATAAAGCTGAAAGAATTGTATATGCGACAAAATTAAGTATTGAACATTTAAAAGATGAAGTTTTTGCACTGAAAGTTAAAGTTATCATTAATAATAACATTGTAACCAAGGATATTAATACTAAGGATGCATTGTTTAAATTTGCAGATAGATATGGATTGAATTCCGATGATGTTATATATGCTTTCTGGAAAAAAAATATATACAATAAGAGAGAAAGATATTGTTAGTATTTATGAATTATTGAAGAATTGAAAATCAAAAAAAACAGTATGAGATATAACATACAAATAATTGGTTAAATGTTGACATGTTCTTGATATCACTTAGTGGTAACTAATTATAAGAATCAAATATAATAAAATGAAGATAAGTATGGTATAAAATATTGAAATAAACCAACATGAATCTTTAAAATTTAATTCCCAATATTGAACATGATGCGAACGTGTCAAATTTTTACTATATATATATAAAGTATTTATCATAATTAAGACATGAGCGTAAATCTATAAAGAAGTATATATAAGTGTAATTATATATTTTTTATGTATTAATGATAGTAATTATAATTATATAAGTCCATTGGTTATAAAAAATAATCATCATTAGTAAAATCGTAATAGATATCATCCGATGTTATTAAATTAACATAAGAATCGAAACGTTTAATTGATTCATAACCATCTAAGAAAGTTAAAATTGACCACTCAATTGCATAATCTAAAGGTACACGATATTTTTTCAATCTTGGTAAAAGTAATAAATAAAATTCAGATAAATGAATTAAAATTGTTGTAAAAAATATTAAATTATGAAATTTTTTAAAAACCATCATAAATGGTAAATAAATTGAAAAAAAATTATCATATAATAAAGTTGGATAAAAATAACCAAATGGTAATAATAAAACTACAAAAATTAATAATAAATTTAAAATTGATATTGGATAAGATATACCTGAAACTCTTAAATGTGATAAATTTCTTGAATTTGCTGAAATTTTTGACATTTTAATTAAATTTTTTTCAACATCTGACCAATTATTACAATTAGATTCTAATTTAATTGGTCTAATCATTTCTAAATCAATTAAAGGATGATTAAAAGAAATTGTTAATTCATTAAAATCTAAAGATTTAATTTTAATATTTGAAATTGTGTTACTTTTTTTGGAATTAATTAAAATTGGACTTACTTGACTATTACTATTATTATTATGAATTGTATTTTTAGTTGATAATTTATTATTATCCGGATTTGGATCTGTTGGTATTTCAGTATAATGAGTTAATATATCAAGTACCGAATGTCTATAAACAGTATTAAATTTCGACATTATTAAATTGGATTTATTAGTAGTAAATGATGATGAAGAAGAACCATCTTCATCATCATCATTACTCTTTAATTTTGATTTATTATTCAGATTGTTTAAAGCTGACATTTCTTTCTGAATATTCAGTTGATCTATTTTATTCAATAATCTATTGAATATTATTATTAGTTATTTTATTTGTATTTATTACAAAGAGAAATTAAATATCCGTTAATAAATGAATGTATAAGTAAAAAAAATATGGTAAAGGGCTGTAATAGCTGTGTATTGTACAATATGTATTAATAGAAATTTTTAATTTTTTTTCTTTTTATTTTTCTTTGGCAGCAGTCTAAGTGGCAAAATGTAAATTGTGAAAAAGCAGAAGGCAAAAGGCGAAAACGGGGGGAGAAAAAGGGGAATTAAAATAAAATTAGTTTATATAGTGATTAAATAAGCGGTGCTCAGCGGGAGATTTTTTCTTTCATTTTTTTTGTGTAAATAAATGGTTTGATTGATGTTTTCAATTGTGTTGATGTTGTTTATTTGTTGTGGTGTTTTTAGTTGATTTTTTGTTTATTCTTTATTCTTTATCTCTTTTATTCTATTCTTTCACAATCCATTGATCATATAGGTAATTGCTCTTTGTGAAGGTTAACATCAATTCCAATTGTCATGTCATCTTCTCCACAACAGGGTCAACAAAATGCTGTTCACCAGCCCTCACGGTAAGTACAATTTCATTTCACTCATTTTAACTTGTTTTAACTTCTCTATTGTTTGTTTAGTTATTTAGTTATTTGTTTGTTTGCTAATTCCATTTTGTTTTATTTAAATTGAATTTCATGTTGCTTTTTTATTTAATTATGGTTTTTTTAAAACTGTTTTTAAATAAAAAAGTTGTGAAATTTATTTATTTTTTTTCCGTCATTATCGTTAAAATAATTTATTTTGTTTATTTTGTTTACCTTTTTTTTTTATTTCCATAGATATTCATACATCTTTATTTACTTTATTTCTGTATCCTTTTTTGACTTCTTTCCTTTTTTTTATGTGTGTGTATTATTATGTATTCCTATTATTTGCAACAAACAATATCTGATTTATCTTTTTTTATTTATTTGTCATTTTTTTTACTTCACTGTTGCTCAATATTAATATAGTCATTATCATCATTATTATCATCACCATCATCATCATTTTTAATTGAATATATAATCTTTTTTGTTAAAATATGTCAGTCGGTGTTTTATTTATTTATTTTTTCATTCATTCATTCATTCATTTGCTAATCCATCTATCAAAGTGATTCAATTACTCATATTATATCTATCAAATTATTAAATTGTTATAGCAGCCAGATTATCATTTTCATTTTCTTTTATTTTTATACTTTATATTTATTCATTTTGTCTTTTTCTTTGTATTTCTTTTTATCTTATTCTTTTTCTTATATCAGTGTTTGAACAATAGGAAATCATTCATTCTCAATTTGAATTCATATTTATTAAGGATATTTTT
The DNA here is from genome assembly GCA_030570435.1 of Pichia ethanolica. NCBI lineage: Eukaryota > Fungi > Ascomycota > Pichiomycetes > Pichiales > Pichiaceae > Pichia > Pichia ethanolica. Next base: position 15,890 of record JAJLVP010000310.1, on the reverse strand, counting down.
GAAATTAAGAAATTAAGATTGTTATTATCTGTGATTATAAAAAAAAAATTAATTATTAAAAATTTTTGAACCTATAACTAACTAAAAATTATTTCCTATATTATTTATCCATTAATTAATTATTAATTAGAATTACAAGTTTAAATCCTTCTTTAATGAAATTAAAATTATTAGAAGTTTTAAGAGATAATGATTCAAATAAATTATTAGAATTATTAAAACAAATTGATTCTGATCCAAATAATTATGAATTAGAAAGATTAAAAAATGAAATTTTATTATATGCTGTTCAAGTTGGACCTTTATCAATTAATAAATTTATTATTGAAAATAATTTAGTTGATTTAAATACTCAAGATGCAAATGGTAATACTGCATTACATTTGGCTGCTATTTCAAATAGAAATGATATAATTGATTATTTATTAAATTTACCAAATATTAATGATTGTATTTATAATAATAATTTAAAACAACCAATTCAATGTACTTCAAATTTAGAAACAATTCAATTAATGGAATATTTAAGAAATAAACATATCGAAAAAATAGCTTCTCAATTAAGGGAAGGTTTTGAATCAAGAAATTTTGATTTATTAGATAAATTATTATTAAATTCAAGAGATAAAGAATTATTAGATATTAATGGTACTGATCCAGTTACTGGTGATACTGTTTTAATTGAATTTGTTAAAAAAAATGATTATGAAATGGTTAAATTTATTTTAAGTCATGGTGGTGATCCATTTAAAAGAAGTTTATCAGGTAAATTACCTGAAGAATCAACAAATGATTTAGAAATGAAGCAAATTATTGAAGATTCTTTTAATAAACAAAATATAATGGATTCAACATCTCATCCACAAGAAGGTTCACCAACTTGTAAAGGTTTTCTTAAAAAATGGACTAATTTTGCAGGTGGTTATAAATTAAGATGGTTTGTACTTGATAATGAAGCTAGATTATCTTATTATAAATCTCCAAATGATATGAATAATACATGTAGAGGTTTAATTCATTTAGCTCATGCAATGTTAAAAGTTGATAGCTCTGAAAATACTAAATTTGAAATTATAATTCAAAATCCTTCAGATGGTTCACCTGTTAGATGGCATTTAAAAGCTGAACATTCTACTGAAGCTCAAAAATGGATTTGGGTTTTACAAAATGCAATTACATTTGCAAAGGATAATTTAAAAAAGCAAAGAAAATCAATTATGTTATCACATATTTTAAGTGAAGATTTACCAATTGATAAACAAAATTTAAATAATGAAAATAATGAAAATCGTGAACAAATTCAATTTCATCCACCTCCAATAACACCTGCTTCAATTGATTTTCCTGAATCAATTGGTTTAGATGATAATTTAGAAGGTCATAAATCAGTTTCTTCTATTTTATTAGAAAAACCAACTCAACACAGTAAAAAAAATATTAAAAATGATAATGATAATAAATATGAAGATGAAAATGCAATAATAGATGATGAAATTCTTGATGATAATGATTATAATAATGATATTAACAGTGTAAAATCTAATAATGAATTAAATACTAATATTTCTTCTCCTCGTGAAAGTTTTGATAGTTTGAGAAATCAAGTTGGACCAGTACCAGATAGAACTGCTCAATATAGTTCTTCAACAAGACAATATGAACATAATCGTACTTCAGAAGTAAGACATGATAGAGCACCATCTGTTTCATCTCAAAAATCGGGTTCTTCTGAACGTTCTAAAAATTCATTAGCAAAAAAAATTTATAAAGCACCATTTAAACAACTTACTAAAATAGGTAGAAAAACAAGAGACTCTTTTGTAGTTGATTATGAAAAGCAACCAAGTGAACATCATAAGCATCATGAACAACAACAACATCATTCACGTCATCAAGGTGATTTTTCAAATGGAACTCAATCAAATAGTAATGTAAATCGTTTATCTCATACAAATGGTTCACGAGCATCTTTTGCTTCCAATTCAAGCACAATGTCATCACCTGATATTAGAGGCAAAAATGAATTTGATCAAACATATGATGAAGGCTTTAATAATTCAAGTGTCATTAAAGAAGAAGGTGGTGATAATGATGATGATGATGACGATGATGATGATGATGACGATGATATTCCAACATCAAATCAAAAAAATATTAGTCCAAGTACTGATTTACATGTTGTTAGAAACCAAATTTCAATTCAATTACAAACATTTAAAGATTTCCTTGACTCCTCATTAAATGACGATTCAATTGGTAAACATGATTTAGTTCAAATGTCAAATAGTATTCTAGCCACTATTAATATTTTAATCAACCAAGAAGGTGATTGTATCAATTTTAAGTATAATGAGTTAGTAAGACGTTTAGAAAAACAACAAAAAATTTCATCAATTTGGGAAAATTCAATCAAACAATTAGAAATTGAAATTCGTGAAAGAGAAACTAAGATTGTTGAATTAGAAGATAAATTAAAAGCTCTTAAAAAAGCTCTTAGAAATAGTGTAAGTCAATTACAACCATCAGGTCATGCACGTGCTTTACCTGGTGAACATGATCATGCAGCTACTGCAACATCAGCTGCTGCTTTAGCTAGACAAGCATTAACTGCTAATATGTCAAAAAATGTTCCTCCAGTTCCTTCAAGTGCACCACCATTTGATATATTAAAACAACAACAAGAAGAACAACGTGCTTTACAACGTCAACAAGAAATTCAACAAAGATTTAAATCAAATAATGGTAGTAGTAATAACATTGATTATTCTGGTAACGCTGCGCATAGTGTTAGTTTACAAAAGGAACCATCATATGCAGCCCCACCAGCTCCATTTGACCCTACTTTAGCCGAATTTATAGAAGAAAGTGATGGTAGTGAAGACGAATTCTTTGATGCTGAAGAGTCTGATGTTGTCAAGGATATGTCAGTTTTGGAGAGAAGGGAAACCATAAGAACTAGAAAAAACAGATTGGAGAGAGAAGAGCGTGAACGTAAAGAACATGAAAAAGAATTGAAAGAACATCCTGAAAAGGCAGAACAAATTCAACAGGTTCAACCAATTCAACAAATTCATCAAGCTCAACAAATTCATCAACTCCAACCTGTTCAACCTGTTCAACTCGTTGAAAATCAACTTCCTGTTCCAACAGAACTTCCACCACCTGTTCCTCAAAATGAAGAACAAGTTGGGGGTCAATTTGAACTACCTTCAGAAGTTTCTAAGGAGGTTGAGTCATCTTACCAAGAAGAATCAAGTGTCCAACCTTCTGAAAAGACTGCAGTAGAATCAACTGTCAAAATTCCAAAGCCTAATTTTAAACCAAAAATTGATGGAAATGGTTGTTATGTTGTTAATAAACATGAATTATTAAATGATACTCAAAATGAAAGATATAATAAAATTTTAAATGATCAATCATTTGAAGGTTATGAAGATCCTTTGAGATTATCATTGGCTCCAGAAGATAACCGTCCAAAGATGTCCTTATGGGGTGTTTTAAAATCTTTGGTTGGTAAAGATATGACTAAGATGACATTACCTGTTACTTTCAATGAACCAACTTCATTATTACAAAGAAATGTTGAAGTTATTGAATATTCTGATTTATTAGATAGAGCTGCTACAATGGAATCTTCAACTTTGAGAATGGTTTATGTTGCAACTTTTGCAGCATCTGAATATGCTTCAACTGTTGGTAGAATTGCAAAACCATTTAATCCACTTTTAGGTGAAACTTTTGAATATTCAAGGCCTGATAAAGGGTATAGATGTTTTGTTGAACAAGTTAGTCACCATCCTCCAATTTCGGCATTAGTTGCAGAATCTCCTCGTTGGTCTTACTATGGTGAATCAAACGTTAAAACTAAATTCTTAGGTAGATCATTTGATATTAAGCATCTGGGTACATGGTTCTGTGAAATTTATCCTGATTCTGGAGTTGAATGTAAAAATGGTAAGAAATCTGAAAAGGAAGTTTATTCTTGGAAAAAGGTTAATAATTCTGTTATTGGTATTATTGTCGGTAATCCAACCATTGATAATTATGGTGATATGGAAATTCGTAACCATATGACTGGTGATTATATGAAATTTTACTTCAAACCAAGAGGTTGGAGAGCATCTTCAGCCTATGAGGTTAAGGGTGAAGTTTTTGACGCTAAGGGAAAACTGATGTATTATGTTGGTGGACACTGGAATAGTAAAATATTTTGTAAACCAGCAGATGATAAAAATGCTGAAAGATTCTTGGTTTGGGAAGCTGCTCCAAGAAAAGAAATGATGTTCCATTTAACCAATTTTGCTGCTACATTGAATGCTCCTCAACCACATTTATTACCAAAACTTGCATGTACCGATACTAGATTAAGACCAGATCAACGTGCTATGGAAGATGGTGATTATGATTTAGCTGCTGAGGAGAAGAATAGAGTTGAAGAAAAACAAAGAGCGGTAAGACGTCAAATGGAAATGAAGAATGAAACCTATAAACCATATTTCTTTGAAAGGGGTAAGCATCCTGTTACTGGAGAAGATTATTGGAAATACGAAGGTACTTACTGGAGAAAGAGAATGGAAGGTAAATTAAAACATTATCATGATATCTTCTGAAATTTTTTATTAAAATCAACAGATTCCTTCTTCTATCCCTTATTTATTTGTCTTTTTTTTCATTTTCTCTTTTTCTTTCTTTGATTTACTGATACACCTTAAAATATTTGTTTTGTTTTTCTTACCACAATATATTATTAGTATTATAAATATTTATTATCTTTATGCTAGTTTACGTTTGTTCTTATCTTTTTTTTTGTCATTATGAAATGTCTATAATTAAAATTTGCGTTTAATATTTTATATCCTTTTAATTTTATACAGTCTTTAATTTATGTATTTTATAAATATATTATTATTATTATTACAATCAATAATTTTGCTATTTTGCAGATTGTAAATTTTAATATTATTTTTTTTCTTTTTAATGCAAATTAAAAAAACATGGTATACTAATTATAAAAATATTAAATTAAATTCAATATGCCTATCTATGTTACAAACTTTTATCACCTTTTATATCTTAACATTTCATCTTGGTAATCTTCAAAATTACGTGGCCCTCTCAATTTTTGCGGCGGTGGAGATGATACATGTTGATTATTTGTTATATTTGTTAAATTATTTCCATGATATTGATTAACAATTGGAGATCTATTTTCCTTTGACCTAGATTTCAACATCATTTGAATATCTGGGGGTAAGTCTGATAGAATTTTATTTAATCTATCTTCAAGTACTAGTTTAAATTCAGTTCTCATAACTCTTCTAGTTTCTTCATTTTGTGCATTTATCTTTTTCTTTTCATCTTCTAATGCTTTATCAAATTTAATCAATTGTTTTTCCTTTAGTAAAATTTCTGTTTCTTTAATCCTTATTTCTTCATCATGACGATTTAATATTGAGTCTTTCCTTTTTAAATCTAATTCCCTTTTTGTTAATTCTAATTCCTTTTGATTTAATTCCCATTCTCTTCTATAAATTTTAAAAGAAGTTTCTTGTAATAATTGATTAACATCTGCTCTTTCCTTTGGATCTGTTATAAGACAAGCATAAATACACATTTTTAATCTATTTGAATAATGATTTGGTAATTCATTATAAACACCAGCTTTAATTTTTTCTTGTAATTGAGCATGTGTTTTAGCTGTAAATGGTGGTGTTAAAGCACATAATTCATACATAACACAACCTAATGACCAAACATCACAAACTGTATTATAAGCTTGTTCTGATATAACTTCTGGGGGCATATAATAAGGAGTACCAACATAAGTTTGAGTAAAATGTGTATGTGGTGCTAAACATTTTGCTAAACCAAAATCACCTAATTTAACAGTATATTTATCTGACATGAAAAATATATTTTCAGGTTTAATATCTCGATGAATTACAACTTGTAAACCAGGTATTTCAGGTGGTTTAATTTCTGGTGTTGATTTAAACATTGAAGTAACTGGTTCAATATCAATTCCATAATGACATCTATAAAGTGCTAATAAAGTTTGAGTAAATATTTGCCAAATTAAAGTTTCAGGTATATATTGTTTCATTTCACGATATTTTTTAATTAGTTCAGATATATCACCACCATCACAATATTCCATATAAATATTTAAAAGTTTTTCATTTGTTAATTTTTCATAACCATAAACTTGAACAATATTGGGGTGATTTAAATTTTGTAAAATTTCGAATTCACTTGATAACTGTTTTTCCTCTTTTCTACTCATTGATTTATAAGAAATCTCTTTTCGTACGAATGTTCGTCCTGAAGGTTTGTGTTGAACTTTACGAATAATTCCGAAGGATCCTCGTCCAATAACATCTAAGTCTTGAAACTGTCCTGATATTTCTCTAGTACCCATTGTTATGTTGAGAATAATTAATTGATAAATAGATAAAGGGAAAGAGAAAAGATCAATAAAGCAAAAAAAAATTATTGATAAATAAAATAAAAAATGTATCGTATAGAAAAAAAAATTCAATCAAGTACAGCTATCGTCAGTCCAAACCATAAGAATAAAATGTATATGCAATAATGATGTTCAATAGGTGTTATGAAGGGAAGAAAAGAGAAGGAAAAGGAACAATAAAAACTGGCTTAGCTGTGAGGCCGATGTGTGTTTCTCGCCCAAACAGGTATTGTAATTGTTTATTAATTTCCTAAACAGGAAATTTTATTTTGAGGTTTCTATATGTCGTTAACTTAAGAGCTGTTCATATTGAAACAGTTAGCAATATTATGATAAACTTCTAGGCTTGGGATATAAGGATTTTTATTATTGTAAGAAGAGAAGGTATGAGTTCTGTGAAGAAGTAATGAAGAGAAAGCTTTGGTAATTTGGTACATCTACTATATTAGCCTAATATATCAAATTTAACAACAAAAAATTGTCTATTATACAGAATTTTGTTAAAAGAAACCTCATTTGATCACCATTTGCTTTTTATTTAATAGTTAAGAGTAATTCATATTCTGGAAGTTTTTTTGCTGATAATTATTGTGATCTTTAATCATTCTGATTAGAATAGAACAAGAAAGTCCTAACTGTTTAGTCCTTAGCGTTTCCTTTCCTTTCAACTCGTTAATATATATATTATCGAGTAAGATTTGAAATATATATAAAATAAAGTAACCATTAAATAAATAAATTGATTAATTAATTAATTAATAAATCCTAAAAAGTAATTATCGTGCAATACAAATATTTAATTAAATATATTTTTTGCCAGTTAAAGCTTCAAAAGCTTCAACATACTTTGCAGAAGTTTGTTCAACAATTTCTTCTGGCATTTTAACACCAGGTTTACCATTTAATCCATTTGAGGTTAACCAATCTCTTAAGAATTGTTTATCATAAGATTCTTGTGATTTACCAATAGCATAAGTTTTAGCATTCCAAAATCTTGAAGAATCAGGGGTTAAAACTTCATCAACTAAAACTAATTCACCATCATCAGTAATACCAAATTCGAATTTTGTATCAGCTAAAATAATTCCTCTTGTTTTAGCATAATCTCTTGCTTTTGAATATAATTCAACTGCTTTCTTTGCAACTTTATCACAAACTTCTTTACCAACAATTTCAGCTGCTTGTTCTGGTGAAATATTTTCATCATGTTCACCTTGTTCTGCTTTTGTTGATGGAGTAAAGATTGGAGTTGGTAATTCTTCAGATTCTTGAAGTCCCTTTGGAGCTGGTAAACCATGAATTGTACCTGATTTTTTATATTCTTTCCAAGCTGAACCTGTAATATAACCTCTTACAATTGCTTCTAAAGGAATTAATTTATGTTTTCTAACTAATAATGATCTTTGAGATAATTGTTGTTTATATTTTGGTTCAGATAATTCTTTTGGTAATTTAGCAAATATTTCTTCATCTGTTGAAGCAATTAAATGATTTTTAATATTATCTTTAAGGAAGTTAAACCAAAAGATAGAAATTTGGGTTAAAAGTTTACCTTTATCTTTTACACCATTTTCCATAATAACATCGTAAGCTGAAATTCTATCAGTTGCAACGAAAAGTAAACTTTCGGAGTCAACTTGATATATATCTCTGACTTTACCCTTGGCGACTAATGGTAAGATTCCATCTAAATTTGTTGATGTTATAGACATTGTTGTGTGTTGTATGTTATGAGTTGTGAATGTGTGGTATTCAAATGCTTTGACAAATGAAGAGAAGATAGAAAAGTCAATTAACAATTCAATTGCAGTGCAAATGATTCACAATTTCATTCATCCATCTACTGTGACAAAGCAAAAACCAATTTTAATTAAAAAAAAAAAGAAAAAAATTAATAAAAAACAAAAAAATAAAAAATAAGAAAATTTTAGTGACTCTGTCCCCGTCGGGCTGTGCACTCCCAAAAAGGAAATTCCACTTTTTTTCCTTTTTTTTATCGCTGCATGAAAAAAACAAAAAAATAAAACAAAAAAATAAAATAAAAAAATAAAACAAAAATATTTCAGTAGAACAAACTTTTGACCAAATTACTTTTTTGAATTGGTTCGAGTGACAAATACAACCCGGAACTGTAAGATGGCATCAAAGAAAAGAATATATGGCAATGTAGAGGACTTCAATGGAAATAGCAAGAAGCAACGTAAAGAGGTTATGAATCCGGGGTTGGCAGGTTTACCTGCAAAACCAATATTTTCACAACCTGACGTCAGATCTTATTCAAATATGTCTATTAATAATAATAATAATAATAATAATAATGCATCAACTAATACGGGGTCTTTGGAAGTATTTCCTGGAATGATGGTAAATCTGCCAAATGAAAATCCAGTTAAAAATACTCCAGTAGAAGATCACAATGTCCAAAATAATCAACCTTCGACTGAAACTTTGAACTTGTTTACTACTATACTCGAGACGATGAAACAACAAAAAGAAAACGATAATAATAATCAAAATTATAAATCCCATCAACAATATCCATTCCAAGATAACAATTCACATTTTCAAACTCAATATGGATATCAGCAATCTCAAAATAATAATATTAATAGTAGTTCTCTTCAATATACACAATTTTCAAATTCCTATAATTTTAATCAAAGTAATAGTCATAATCAAAATAATTTTTCAAATTATAATAATGGTATAAACAATAACTCAAATAATGTTAATAATTATACAAACACACAGCAATTTAATAACAATTTGAATAACCAACAAAATTCTGCCCTCTTTTCAGTATTTAACCAGTTTTTGCAATCATATAATAACTCACAACAAAGTCAATCACAAAATCAACTTCAAAATCAACCTCGAAATGTACATCAAAATGTACATCCAAATTTATCTCAAAATCAATCACAAAATATCACCTCTATTAATAATAAAATCAACGTTAAACAGCCAACAAGTCAAAAGAAAAATAATAAAAATAATGGAAATAATAAAAATAACAAGAATAATAAAAGTAATAAAGAAATCAATAATGATAAAGAAATAAATAAAGATTTAACTTCAGATGAAGATGATATCTTTCTTGATGATGAAGCTGAACTTGGAAAAAAAATTGCAATTCAAGGTACAAATATTATTTTTGAAAATGATGACGATATTGAAAAATGGATTGAAGAAAGAAAGAAAAATTGGCCAACTAATAAAAGAGTTGAAGAAAAAAAGAAAGATATGGAGAAAGCAAAGAAGATTATTGAAAATTTAAATAATAAAAACTCAACGAATGATTCAGTTATGAATAATAATAATAATGAAGATAATGATGAAAATTATAAACCAAAAATTAAAATGTGTAATTTTTGGTTAAAACATAAAAAATGTAAAAATGGTAAAAATTGTAAATTTTCACATGATATGTCAAATTATGTTAAATCTAATAAAAATAATAAGAATAAATCAAAATCAAATAACATTTCAACCAAACCTCTAAAAAATCATAAAGTTAAACTCATTCATGGGATTCCTGTTCAAATACCTTCAAGGTTTACACCTTTAAATAATGAAGGTAAATCATTACATAATTTAATAATTGAAGGTGAACAATTTCAAAAAGAGAATGTCCAGTTATTAGATATTTTTTCAAAAATGGTGAAATATGGTGTTATAAAAAACGATTGGGATTCTTTAAAGAAAAAACTCAAATTAGACGATACTTCGTTAAATTTAAATTAATTATATAATAAAAACTCTTTTCTATAATTTTAAATTTTATTCTTCTTTTTTTTATACAAATATTATATATATATATAGAATAAAAATGATAATGATTACACATTACAATATCGTAATAATAATAATTTTTACATACCCCTAAAAGCATTCTTACTTGCCCTTCTTCTACCTTCCGTGACTTGTTTAGTTTTACCTCTTCTTTCAGTATTTTCATCGTCTCTAGTATCAAATTTAACTTTAGAACTTTTCTTGGTAGGAACAAAGGTAATTTCACCTTCACCAATAGCATTCTTTCTTATTCTTGTATTTGACCTTTTTTCTTTCCTTATTTTACTTCCTTCATCTTGTAATTTGGCTTGTTTACCAAATGTTATATTCTTTTGATTATCATTATCAAAATTCAATTCATCATCCTTGTTTACAGACTTCATTTTAGACATATACTGTTTGGCTTCTTCTTGTTCTTTCTTTCTACGTTCTTGTTTTTTCTTTAATTCATCTTTAATTCTTCTTCTTATCTCTTCTTTATCTTCTTCTTCTTCTTCATCAGAATCTGATTCTGATTCTGATTCTGAATTATTTAAATTACCATTTTTCTTCATTGATAAATGTTCTTCTTCTGATTCTTCAGCAGCTGTTAATGGTTTTGGACCAGCAAATGATGATGAAACTGGATTTAATTGTTTATAATCATGACTCTCTTTATCGATTTGGAACCTTGGATCTTCAAACATTTCCTTGAAACGGTCATCATTAACAACATTTTCAGCAGTTTCAGAACCAAGTTTATCTTGTAAATGACCAACATAATCTTTATTAACTTTAATTTTAGTATTTGTAAGAGCTCCACTACTTCTAATTCTAGATTCTCTTTCTTGTTCAATTCTCTTTCTAATTTCTCTTTCCCTTTCATCTTGTATTGAATTAGGATTAGCAATTAAATTAACTTTATCATATAATTCATTATCAATAAAATAACCATGCATATAAGCTCTTAAAACATTTGTACCAATTAAATGTGATATACCTAATTTTGCAACATCTTGCTTTGTTAAGAATTTGTAATTTGAATAAACAGTATCTGAAGGTTTTTCTTCTAATTCTTCAGTAATATTATCTAAGAATGAACACCATCTTGGTGATGGACCTAATTGAGGAATATAATATGTATGCATAGGAATTGATTCATTTGCCATAAAAAACATACCAGAACCAGGTACATGTTCAACATCATTTATATCAACACTTGGTTCCATTGCAGCATAAGGTTTACCATCATCTCTATTCCAAATTTTTGCAATTTTTTTGTCTGAAGTTAAAATTAAATTTAAATCATCATTACCAGTTTCTTCTAACCAAATTATCTTTTTAATTCCAAATCCATAACCTTGATCTTTTGTAATTAAAGGATGTGAAGTTCTTAAATCATAAATCATTGAAATACCATCAGAAGTACCACAAGCAAAATTTAAACTATTATTTGCGAATTTTACACATGAGATTTCACTATTATTTTCCTTTGTTTCAGGTATTTGTAATTTTATAATTCTTTGTTTAGCTCTTGGATCCCAAAATTCAACGGTACCATCCTCTAAACCTGCACTAAATAAACCATGAATTGGATTAATATCAATTGAATTAACACCTTTATCAGATTCTATTTGGAAAGGTTTCATAAATCTACCTTGTTCTAAATTTAATCTATAAATTTCATTACCTGATGCACCAACAAATAAATCACAAGTAACATCATTATAAGCTAATGATCTACCAAATTTTGGAATTCTTAATTTATAATCCATACCACCTTTATTTTGAAATTCAATTGATCTATCATTTTGTAAATGAATTGATTTTGTCCAATCATCTGATAATATTAAAAAATCAACATTTTCAGTATCTGTATGTCTTTCAAATTTTAATGAAAGATTTGCAAAATCATAAACATGAATTTGAGGTTTATATGTACCTGTTGCCATAGCATATTGACCATCTTTAGTTACTTTAATCTTATTTGAAGATTCACTAAATTCAAAATCTTGAATTAATTCTACTCTATTTTGATAATCAACATCATTTTTTAATGATCTCTTTCTCTTTCTTTCTAACCAATCTGGTAAAGATTTCGAAACGTTTGTACCCGATATTTGATAAACTGAGATATCGTTTGAAGAAGCTGACTTTAAAACCATGTCTATATTATTTCTCTCCTATTTACCGGAATACTATTGTGTTTTCCAAGAATACAGAGCTTAGAATAGAAGGACAAACTTATCTTTACGATATGAATAACTGAAAAATCTAAAAAAATTAAAAAAAACTTTTTAAAGTAAAAAAAAATATTTCTAAAAAAAAAAAAAAAGAAAAATTCATGTAAATTTTACGTAAGCATTTTTGTTTGTTATTATCACTATAAAAGTTCTAATAACTGGTTCGCTTAATCGGTTATAACGCTTGTTATATTCTTATTCGTTCTATATATATATTTCCATAAATGTGTGTATGTCTATATAAGAAGAAGAGTATATAAAGAATATAGTAGTATAGTATTTATATACTCAGAGTTTCTCATACTAAAATGAACGTCGAGAATTTAATAAATATTGAGTGTGGCGATTCTTCTAGTATAATAAAAGTTGTATACTAGCATTGTTTGCATAGAAAAACTGCAACACATTAAGAAAAACGACATAACTAACACAAAATCTGACTAGAATACATGTTAAGTGGTAGTTGTTGAGTTTATATTGCCCTTTAAAATAGTTATTTCAATCTTTAACTGTAAAAAAATTACTCTCTGTTATTTTAGATGTTTTTGCATTAGCCGTTTTATTCAAATAGAACTATAGTAAGTAAGTAATCCCATTTAATTATTATTTTCAATCGCATTAAAGATTTGTTTACAAAACAACTACATGTATAGAATGTAAATAATGAAAGGTATTTCATCATTACAGAAATCATTCTGTTATGATGATAAATATAATATGTTTATATAAAACACTAGAGAAGTTCTTGCAGATAGTCAAGTTAGTTCAAACAGCGGAAACACTCACTTGTTAAACATTCGCTGTTAGCTCTTAGTAATATTTCAACATACACACACCCGTTCCTTTTTTTTTTATAATACAAAGAATCATTTGTTTTCTTTACATTGGATTGTATATGTTAGGTTATAATAACTATTAGTAAGAGGGAACAGTTATAATTGGAATATCTCAAGGAGAATCAATTTAATCATAATCATAATGAACCTTTCTAAACTAACAAATCCTGTAGAACCAGAGCAAGATGTTTTGAAAAACTCTATTCCTTCAAATCATAATGTTTCATCAATTATTTCAAACAAAGATATTAAAGATACAGAAAATATTCTTAATAATAATAATGATGAAATTGATAATAATAACCAACAAGATGAAGGTGTGGAGAATGGCGAGGATGATGAAGATGAAGTAGAAGAAGAAGATGCTGATGTTAATGATAATAACAGTGATTATGTAAATGATGAAAATGATGACAATAATTTTAGCCCAAAATTTGAACAAAAGGAAAAATCTATAAAAGAGAGGTCAACTGCTGAATATAGAACCCTATATAATTATTTACTGGAGAAATACAAAAATTCAATGCATATATCAAAAGTACTTGATGAATTTGAATTATATTTAAAAAGATTAGCAAAATATCAACAACTACGAAATAGTATGTTAATTGATACTCTTAAATATTTAGATAATCATGAAAGTTTTCAAAGTATAGATAATTTAAGTCATACAGAAATACAGTCAAAATTAAAATCAATAATTAAAAATGATAATAAAGCTAGTCCTTTATTATCTAAACTTATACAACTTGAAAAAATTGAAAGTGATGAAGATTCAAGAACAAATTTAAATAATTTTCATAACTTAATAGGTATAAATGATTCATTATCTAGTGATTTAGCAACTCAAGAAAGTAACATTTTTCCTGATCTTTATACCAAAAAATATGACTTTTTCGAACTTGTTAAAAAAAATCAATGTTTTAAAAATGATATATCTACAATGTTAGATTTACAAAATTTAATTGAAAAGGAAAGTTATGTTGATCCTCAAATTGTTACCCCAGTTGGGAACAGAGCAACTAGAAAAAGAACTAAAACTTCATCAGTAGTGAATGGTTTAGTTACACATTCAAAAGGACCTGGAGAATCTTTAAAAATTACAATTCAAAGAAAAAAAAGAAAAGTCAACAATGAAGATGCCCCTACTGTGTTGGCTTAGTTTGTATATTAGATTTATTGAAACTTTATATATACTATATAAATATATATTTATATATTATATATATAAAAATTACATGTATTTTTGATATGTAAATGTGTAAAATAATAATCAAAAATTGTTTATTCGATAATTGCAACTTTTCTTTTAGCCTTTTTCTTAGGTTTCCTTTTCACCGGTGGAGTAGGAGTTGTATCTTTGCTTTTGTTATCGTTTTCAACTTCATTTTCTTCTTCATCTTTATATTCATTAGTAAAACATTCTTCATTGCTTTCAGATTGCTTTAAATTGAAATTAGCTAATTTGGAAGAATCAACGAGAAATTTAGATTGATTAGATAAATGATCATCAGTTATTTTTTGCTCATTATTTTTAACATTAGTTTCGGTGATTTCTTCATCATCATTAATTACTAAAACTTTTTCTTTTTTATATTTCTTTGGCTTATGTGAAGATTTATGTTTCTTTTTATCATCTTCAGATTTTTCATGTTTTTTGTTATCAGATAATAAATCTGTGGTTTCATTACCACTATTTAAATCAATATAATACGGATCATCCTTATGTTTATTTTTAGCTTTCTTAGGTTTCTCAGATTTACTTTTATTATCATCATCTGTATCATAGTTATCATTGAATTTTCCATTAATTTCATCTTTATCTTCATACTCTTCTTCTTCATCATCTTCTTCCTCTTCAAAATCTGAGTCTGGTGTGATATCAACATCTTCTAATTTAAGTTTATTAAATAAATTAACAAAATTAACCACTGGTTGATTGTTAAGGTCAATGTTTAAATCCAAATCGACAGGTGGTGAAATTTTTTGCTGAGTTTTTGGTCCAACAGGTTTTAAAGTATAATTTGAAAATAATTGACTATATCCTCTCATTAAAAATTGTGGTGGAAATCCTGTTTCTTCATTCATAGATTTAATTGATTCTAATTCACTTTCAATTGATTCTTCAACAAGTTTAAGAATTTCAATAAATGATAATGCACGTTCTTGAACTTCAAAATTTGGACTATGCTCAAATTTAGTAAACCAATTTATTATATTATTTGATAATAATTTAACAGACTCAAATTGTGATAATGACCATTTAGTTTCTCCAAATATTGTACAAAATTTACTGAAAATTTTAGAAATTGACTGAATATACATTGTAATTGTATTATCAAAATTAACATAACCTAGTTTCTCTAAAAATATTTGTTTTGATATATGATCAACAATTTCAATAGCTGAATATTTATTATCTGAATCTATATTTGATTCATCATCTGAATTCTCTGAATCACTATCTGAATCACTATTTAAATTCTCAATATATTCATCATAATATTCACCAATTATCCAAATGCAATTACCTAATCCATTTTTAAATAAAAGTAATTCATCCTCTGATTTTTC